>JAAMPI010001267.1:0-16837 GCA_013054445.1 Cudoniella acicularis
GTTAAGGCTATGTGGTGAGAAATAGGTAGGTAGAGTGTAGTGAGGATTATTGAACGGGTTTTTTGCGGCTGCTGATGTTATGTAGGTAAGCGATTGATTGATTGATTGATTAGTTAGGGAGGAGGTGAGAGGTTGAAGATGAGAAATTGAAATTAGGGAAGTGAAGTAGTAGAAGATAGTATAGTTCGGGTGGTTTGTGATTTAGTAGTTATTGTTAAGTAAATAGAGACAAGAGAAAATATTAAAAAGATTATTTAGAGAGCTTTTATACGTTTTTTGTACTTCTTTTATAATAATTAGATTAAGGATTTATCTAGGAGAGTAAAAAGCGAGTAATAAGCGATATATTAGAGAGCTAAGTAGCTTTTTAATAAAAGAAAGTAGGAGATATAAACCAGACAGTGATGGTTTTAGAGGTGGCTCGCTAAATTCTAGGGGAGTATACTCTATAACTTAGCAACAGGGGCTAGAAGCCTTCTGAAAACAAGACTACGAGTATAGTCTGCGATTCGGTAGTACATTAGAGCATTTTATAGGAAGAAAAATAGTATAAATAGAGTTTATATATTTTGGAAATATAAATTTATACTTTATAATTTTGGGGCTTTTAAAGGTTAAAATAGTTATTAAAAGTAGATAAAATAGTAGAAGGTAACTAATAGTTATAATATTACTTCTGAAAAGTGAGTAGCTCGGCGTTAAAAGTTGTATATATGGGTAATTCCTTCTTAGTTATATAAGGGCTTAAAGAGTATTAAAAAAGAAAAACCCAGGTATTGTTTTCAGAGAGTCAGTATAACGGGCTTGAGTATAAGGGCACGTGCTAGGGAGGGGATTGCTGTCCCTATGTTAACGGTGCTCGAGGACAGCGAAGTCTAGAAATATTTTAATATAATAAATAAAGACTAGCTATATCTGTGACGCGGGTCTCGCTCAAGGAAAAGTATATAATCCCTGGTTATAGACCAAGAATGAACGTATTAATATGCTCAAGATTGATCAGAGTAGGTAACCAAAAGATTTTTAGGAAACATTTAAGAAGTAATTCGACATGAATTTTAGAATATTATTCCTCTACCTCCTATTATTCCGTTCATGGCGTTTTTCTCTTTTTGTCCTTGTCCTCATATCCGCTCTTCGTGTTTCAGCCTCCTCGCGGGTCGGCAAGATCAAATCTTCGTCGTCGTCTTCCTCCACGGTAATCTCATCTTGCTCGACTTTGGATGAAGAGGCAAAGGGATTCGATCGAGTTGGATAAGGCGCATCAGAAGCAACAGGCTCTGATATCTGCCGATTGGTTCCTTGCATTTCATCAAATCTTCCGGGTTCATGGTAATTTTGCCCCTGATCATTCCCATCTGAATATGGAACATTTGAGGGATAGTCGGGATTTCCTATGTAACTCGGGGACAGGGTAGTCTCATCACGCGTGGATTGCGGCCTATATGCCAAATGTGTAGTGTCATAAGTAGGGTATGGAACGAAAGAGGCTGTCGTAGAGGTCGCTGTGTAATCACCAGGGTAATTTGTGGTTGGAGGATGGTTCCCTCTACCGGATCCAGTCGTGTACGGAGAAGGCTGCGGGACGTTCCCCGAGTATTTGGGGAGGTAATTGTAGGATGCGGGATATCCAGGGTTTGAAGGTTATCGGGGCCAGATGATTTGAGGACGAGATCATTGAATTTGTATTTGGCATGTGCCCAGACCCATAGCCTTGGGGCCTGTATACATGCATAGGGACAGGGATGTTGTAGTCAATAACTCCAGAAGTTCCAGTTTGGGAAGCGTAAGTGTTAGGACTCTCTTGGCTGTATCCGGTACCATAGCCCTGAGTATATCCTGATGCCCTTGCTTGCGTTTGACCAATTGACTGATAACTTTGACCTAACGGCTCGAAACTCGCTCCCACGCCCACAAAATCAGTTTCTTTTGTTTCCGGCTTCGAATCTGTTGGCACTTCATCAAAATAGTCTTCTAGTTGGAAATTGACATCCCGGTAATAGCGCTGAAGTCGTTTTTGAGAATCTTCATCTAGAACACCAACATCTAGGACCTTGACATTACTCTCAACAGTGTATATTCGACCATAGTTAACTAGTGAAGTGTCTTCAAGAGCGTCACCAGTCTTCGACAGGATGACCTTCAAGGGCTTCTTTTTCATGCCTTGGACTTCCTTTGGTCTCTTGTGGCTATAGATTTGACCATGTTCGTTGAGCTCGATGCCTGACTTCTTGTGACTTCGACCTTCGTATGAGGTTACCGGGAGGCAATTACAACATCCTTCACGCTATCTGATGACAACGAACCGTCGAATTTTCGCATGAAATTTCTCGCCATACTGTAGGCCAATTAACAGTGGTTCTTTGTACTTAGAAACCAGGAGATTATATCCCCTCAAACAACCCCAGAAGAATGGCTCCAGGGTGTTGACTCCTTGAGGCAACTGAAACTCAAGACAAAATAAACATACCATGACTTCACTGATGAAGGTCTGATTTCGATTTGTTTTTTCCGACGTGGGATCGGTCCAAAGTGTGCAAAAGACTCTTCCGGGTCTAAAAGATTTCTTATAGTCGTAGGTCCTGACTTGATACCTCGAATCAAGCTTCTCCTTGACTCCTGGCGTACCAATGATGTGACGACGATCAGTACCGTTGAATGGATTATGGTAGCTCACATCTGAGGTAGAAGGTCGAATTGATTGAACTGCTGCTTGCTTGGTATATATTTGACGCTATTTCGACTAACGTTATGACGATTCTGCTAGGAGTAAGACTGTTTGGACTTACGCGTGCCTTCCCTCTCCAATGAATTAACAGAAGGATAACCCCAAAAACCCTCTCTAATTTGAATAGAGGTTGATTTATTTTTGTGGTCCACGTTTCTAATTCCCGCACATGATCTTGCACTGTAATCAGATTTGCGTCGACGACTGACAGTAGAGGTGCAAATTCTTTCGGTTTAAGAGCCTCAGTGGGCGCCGGCACCGTTCCGTCAGTGTCCGCTGGTTCTAAGAGATTAATGCCAGAGAGATCCATCTCCGAAGGATGGCTGGTATCACTGGGTCCCTTCGCACTCATTAGTCGGTCACTCTCCAGTCCTTCTCCGCTCTCAATATCATCACGCCAAGGCAAAGCTAGTAATGACATGAATTTGAGGTGATTTGCCATGTGTTTCTGCAAATTCGGTACGTTTGGCAGTTCTTCAAAGCAGACGAAGCAACACTGTGGTAACACAGCCAGTTGACTCGCTTGCTGAACCAAGCCGTCGGTGGTGGAGGAGTCAAGATCCGCGTGATAAGTGCTCAAATGATTTTTGAAGTTTACGAGCCTATCAAACACAAACAATTCTCCAGTGGCGTTTTCGGCGTCCTCTGAATGCAAGGTGCAAATCCAGTTGTGAGTGTGTGGTTGATTGAGATGTGTCTGCCAGTCCTTGAACGAGGAATAAGATTTCCCTCGCTGACTGCAGTTCACGAATAGGCAAATATACGGTTGCAAATCCTCCAAGAGGTGCTTTTCCCATCGTTTCGCTTTCTTTTGTACTTGAAACGTCTTCGCGGGCAATACGAGACAGCAATATGGACAAGCTTTCTCTTTCTCTCCCTCCTCCAACTTGGGTGGAGGGGGAACTTCAAATTGACCACGGCTTCCAAAGCTACTATCGGCGGTAAATGAAACTGTCGATGAGGGCGCAGAGCTGGGTGGTGCTGGCCGAAATTCAGTTGACTGAAGTTCTGAACCAATTGTCTCGCTAAGAGCAGCATCGGAAGACTCATATAAAACTGGCTGATCCGGACTGAAAGCTTTGGGGGCGGCAGGCAAGAGAAGTTTGCTCTCTGCCTGCTTTTGCTGTGTTGTAGGCATGAATTTGGTAGGACCTCCTTGTGCAAGTTTGAATTGATGGTTCCGAAAATAGGCTAGCTGTCGCCTACGGATGGTAACGGTTTCCACGCAGCAATCGAGAAGAGCTTGCCGATATCGTTTCTGTTCGGGGTCGAGCTCTGCTTCTTGGTCCGGACGAAACCATCTGGAAATCAAAACCTTCCGAACAAAGTTCTCAAATGCGGAACTAATCTCAAATCGAACTGATCTAACAAGACTTTCAGCGTCATGAATATTCCCTAGACGCTCCCTGATGACGGTATAGTCGCTGTCAACGTCGAATAGTCTCGGAACCTTGATCAAGGAGTCTCGGTTGCTTGCTTTCCGAATTGCGAGAGAGATTTGGTGCAAAGTTCCAATCGTCTCTTCTACAAAGCGCAACTCTCGGATTTTTAACTCATCATTAGAACTAGACTCCTCCAGGAGCTCCAAACCAAAGGCATGGATTTGTGACTTATCAATATCATAAAACCCATTGAGCTCCTCTTCGGATAGCTCCGTGGTCGCTTTGAGAGCTGTAAAGAGAATTCAGTTTCACAAGTCAATAGAGACATCGGGATATCTCACTGCATAAAAGATGTCTACAAATAATCTCTAGGTTACCCTCAATGGTTATCCTCACTATCGGGGCTGTGCGAAGTCTATAATCAAGAGAGGCATGGCGAGCCGCAAACACTCCCTGAAATGTACCGAGTCAGTATCAACCCGACCAAATAGGCGACAGGCAGGAAATTCAGTGAACAGTAATTTGGCATCAAAAGAAGTGGGAGTGAACGTAAAAGGAAGTATGTATGTTTAGAGAATATCCTTACGATGTTTGAGGCCCACAAATTGAATCTAGCCAGCTGGGCTGTTGCAACCTTCCGAGGATCTTCATCCCTGATCTCTCGGCAACAAAAAAGAAGCTGTCGTGCTCGTTCGGTGGTATCAGCAATGGGTCCACTGCCACCAGGAATTGAATCGAGAGGCTGCGATGACGACGCCATGGGGCTGAAATGCGGGGCTGCCTTTCACAGATAGACGATGCGAACGTGAGGACAAGTCAACATGTAACGATTTCTGCTTGTCATCGTATTATTTGGGACGCTATGGTGGGGGTAAGATCTATCCTCGGGGTGACCTCTTCATTGCGGTCGCAATGTTGTAGATGTTGATCTGATGCCCGACGAAGTTGGAAAGTGATTGCCGCAAGGTTAGGCTGACACGTGACCCGCATGGCATAGCAAGTTCTGCGAATAACAGTTGGTTGTTTAACCTGAATCCTAACCTGAGCGAAATCTGTTTTTATTCGGAAAGGTGAGCAAGGCTGAGCAATCGGTAAACATGGCCTGGACGAGTTGGCCAGAGGACCTGTTTCGACTCCTCGGCTACGACTACTGTCGCTGGCTAAAATTAGAACAAGTTCAAGGGTTGTTTTGAAAGTCGACTTTGGACCCCACCCAGAGCGCTTAGCACTTATAATATTTATTCCGTTCAGTGTCCAGGCAGCAATCAAGAAATTCTTTTCTCTTGCGTAAAATCCAACGGCAAACCAGGAGTCACAATTGAGCTTACCATTTACCACGGACACAATGGCACAATCGTCTGGTACGATACATACAACCGGGTTATCTACTACGAGTACCGCGATAGTACCCTTCACACCGGAACTGCTGTCAGAACTAGAAGACGGAGATTCCCCTCGTGCGCGAGGTCTTAGATACTACCCCTAAAAACCATCCAGACCGACCTGTACACCTGCGGGAACTCGCAGGCCGACTCGCATGGAAGTTTGCAAGGAAGCCTGTCATGTCGGTCCTGTTCGAGGCGATTGATGTTGGGCGGGAAGCCCTCAACTCCCTCCCGCCAGACCATCCGGACCGGGCTTTATGGTCAAAGCAATTTGAAGCTGTACTCGGCGATAGGTTCTCGGTTGCAATAGGTACGATAAAGTCTGAAGAGCCAATCGACAAGGCTTCATATCTCCGGGACTGTGGGCCTGGGGAACTAGTCTCTGGACTTCCTCCTACTCGGCGTCCTTTAGGAAGCGGCCCTCGGAATCTTCCCTATGACGACGACGGTAACCTTAGCTTCTTTGATATTATCAGCGGTGTCTTTGACACTAACGGTCGTTGGTCATACCAACCGATACGGCACGGTATTTTTAATGGTGGCACTAGGCGCGTCGTCGTTGGATCTTATGAGTACAAGGCGGGAGACTTCCTCTATGAAGAGGATGGAACAAGCTACCTCATCGGCTGTGAGGAATTTGACCAGCATCGACGGTTCCTTGGCATAGACAAATGGACCTACCTCCCTGATTTGCTTCTGGTATGCCTTGGCAAACTGGAGGGAATGGCTGACGTCCTACCACATATTCCCACCAAGTCAAGGTTGTGTGCTCAATGCAGCAAAATTGAACTTGAGAGCACACTGTCGTCGCTGAATATCACAAGCACTGATTGTGAACTTTGTAAGATTTTATCCCAATGCCCCAGAGAGCAGCAATCCGAACTCAAACTCGTCGACGCCCGCGCTTACTTGAGAATATGTTCTGTGCCCAGTATGTATATGATTTCCTTCAAAGAACTTTATACTGTCTTACTATGTTCAAGGTTCGCAACCTACCATTAGACCGGCAGAACTTTCTTCCGAAGAAAGCCGGCCCGGCCCTCTACCCGACGGAAGAACCAAAGAACAAAAAGTACATCCCGGGCTCCCAACGTTCCTAAGCTCAGGGAGCCAAGAGCACTTCTTGATGGTTAACGAATGGCTGCGACTCTGTGATGAGGGTAAATGTGGGCACCCCTCTGGATGCGCTCCTGGGCCAATCAGGGGTTCTGATGTCAAGCCCGCTCGGGTTGTTCGTGTTTTGTCCAGAGACGTTACTGAGGATGTTGCCCACCTTGTGGCCACAGAAAGTCTAGACGAACTGGGGCACTATGTAGCGCTGTCCCACTGCTGGGGTAGTCAACCAAACGGACTTCCACCATGGTGCACAACTCGTGCAAACGAAGAGAACCGCATGTCACAGGGTATTCGTATTGAAAGCTTGCCAGCAAATCTCAGGGACGCAATACAAGTCACGCGCAAGCTTGGCAAGGAATACCTCTGGATCGATTCTCTCTGCATACTCCAAGGCGATAAGGAAGACTGGAGCAGGGAGGGTAAGAAGATGGCATATGTGTTCAAAAACGCGTATTGTACGATTGCTGCCTCGTGCGCGGAAGACTCCCATCAGGGATTCCTTAATCGTCGGGCGCAAGGAACGAGTTCGCAGTACGTCCTGGTGCCCAATTCCTCGCATGGTCCGGTCTATATCTCCAACTTTGTCGACGATTTTGTCGGTGATGTCGAGCAAGCTGTTCTGAACTCGCGCGCATGGGTATTGCAGGAACGCGTTCTGGCGAGACGCACCATTCACTTTACCAAGAGACAAACCTATTGGGAATGCGGTGGAGGTGTGAGATGTGAGACATTGACGTATATGCGGAAGTAGGTCTTTAGCTTCACTAAATGTTTTGTTTTCTTTTTACCACCTTGGCAGGTACCGCAGAGTATTTCTGACTCTCGACAGTGAAGGAAAATCCTCTCTCATGTCCGATCCGGATTTCCCTTCTTCTCTCACAGACCGTTCTTCAGTAGCCAAGTTCGGTTTTTTCTCCGGCTTCTTCGAGAGATACTCTCAGCTGGGCATCACTCAGCCTACTGATAGACCCATTGCGATTGATGCCCTGGCGAGGGAACTTGCCATTGCTCTGAATACCAACGTCAATTACGGCATCTTTCAAGGGGTCCTTCATCGAAGTCTCCTGTGGCGGCGTGAAGACAGGCTTCTAGAGCGAATATCCTTCGAGGCCGACCAAAGCGTTCCTAGTTGGTCCTGGATGGGGTATTCTGGGCCGATCAAATATGCTGATATCAAGCAGCAGTTTGAGTGGGACAGCAACGTCGTGTTTGAAGCGCCTCAATTTCTGAGAGCTCGACTGATACAGCTCCAGCTTGAGTTTCGAGGCTGCCGGTTGTGTGTCAGCGATTCGGTCCACGAAATTGAGAGCGACGAACAGGAGAATCCCATTGGGCAACTGTGGTATGACAATACAGGATCAGAGATATCACTTCACACACAGAGCGCTGCTATCATTGGCAGGCAGGTACAACCAGAAGGAGTGGAGCTTAAGGACCAGCGAAAGTACTTCGTGCTCCTTATTGAGGAACTCAGAAGAGGAATTTACGAGAGAGTTGGTATGGGACTAGTTGATCGCCGGCTCATCCAGTGTGATGGACAGGATATTTCGATCGATATCCAGTAGTAGTACCTTCATTCTGTCGTAAATCGTCGGGCCGACAGAGCTTACAGGACGTTGCAGTAGGAGGTCACGTGCATGATTAGAGAAGCAGATGCCCCTAGTTTATGCCTTTAAGGGCAACACCTGGAAAGCTACCATTGAAGTGAGACTCTAATCTGTTTTGGTCTCCGAACGTGAGCAGCTGCCGCCTTAACCTGAGCTGAGGGCGAGTATGTCTGAGCATCCTGAGCACGCCCCGAGTCGGCCTGCGCACTATAATGTGGAACTTTTTTTTGCCCTCCTGTGTGCCCCGCCTATACTGGACTTTGAGTCGAGGGTGAGCAAGCGGCGAAGGGTCACGTGGGCTGTCGCTTGTCCAGCGCGCAGAATGAGGTAATTATTCTGGATAAACAAGGAATAATCACATTATAAATACCTATAGATTAATATACGATCAATATATTGAAATTGTGCATTGTTGATATTCCAACTGTGATTCGCCCCTAATTATCAAGTCAATATGGATAATAAAGGACCCCAAAAGGTGGAATTTTTCCGAAATAGCTACACGTAGTCACAGAAACTGGAACGCTGAGACCCCAGAGACCAGTCATAAATTTTAATATCAAGATAAAAAGTGTTATCGCTCCCCGATGCATAAATTCTCCTCTGAAAGTCCTATCGTATCTTTTACTCGGTGGATGGGACAATGATCTGACACTCCACCCCAGTCTCATCTTCATGCCCGGAGAAAGCCTCCAAGCCAAAGTCTTCCATTTCGTCTTCATCTATATCATTCCCAGCCCTTTCAATAACATATTGAACGCCGTCTTTTCTACCCAACATAGCCCCATCAACAAACTTTCTGCTGGTAGCTTGACCCTTTCGATTGACACGAAGTTTCTCAACCTCAAAAGCAAACACGATTGGACCTGCAGTGGTGGTCGCATGGGTTTGAGAGGTGGAAGGATTGTATGTTATTTTTGGTCCGACTGTGAGCTGAGCCGTTGGAATCTCCACCCCTATCTGAACCTTAGTGTCTTGCCCTTTTTCCTCGGTTGTTGTGATGGTTACTCCTTGTACAGTCTTTACGCCAGTGATCAAGAACACTTTAGCTCCCCACCCACCTATTTTAAGATGTGCTTTCACGGAATCATTGCCAGCGGCCTTCGTGATGTAGGCAGGAGATGGTGTGAATCTCTTGGTCTCCATTGACTCGCAAGAGTACTCCACCTCCGATGTGGACATCGAGGAGTAAGAGACTTCTCCGCCAATGGTAATGACATGAATAAAGGTGGAGAACAGTCCCGCACTCCATTTTTTCGATGACTTTACAACCCCAGAAGAAGGCTTTGCTTCTACTATGTGTATTGTCGTGTCGATCTCCGAAGATAAGCTCTCGGCTGAGAGAGCCTTGTGGGGACAGTTGAGATTCGCGATGACACTTCCTAGAGAGACCTCGGCAGGCTCAAGACTCCATGAGGGAGAGAGAAAGTAGGACTTGCGGATTGAAGCCATGTCGAGGTTGTTGCGCTGAAATGACCGCTTTCAGACAGAAACTTATTTGCCAACTCAAAGTCTTCGAGGTTCGAATCAAGGTCTCTGGGATGATTAATACCCACTTCCACGAGACTGGTGAGTATTGAACAAAGTCCTATATTTAAAGTATGGAAGAAAGGGAAATCCTGGTGATGGATTGAATGTCCCAAGTCAAAGTAGAGGTTCAGCCTCGTCTGAAAGAAGGTGGCTAATAGCTATTTATAGCACAAGACACTCAACACGTGACGCTTCATGCTGATCATGCGTTGCTGCCTGACCATATCGATCAAATCAAGTCGAATTACAATTTGGTGGAACTAAAGGGTACCGGTAGCAAGGATTCCACTTGGACATCGAAAGACTCAAGCACTCCTATGCGTTTTGGAATGATCCAGTGGACGATTCAAAGTTCGAACTGGCTATCGATCCCCGTGATCCTGCCAGCGCCGATCAAATCCGCCTCGGCTGAGGCTCAGCCAGCCTGATCAAACTTCATACGGTATACACAACATCAACCCTTTATTAAATCCGGGCTCAAGGTGTTACCATGTCTCTCGAAAGCATCTTTGCAACAGCCTGTGACGGCCTACGACGGGGCGGGCCGTTGCAGAGACGACTAGGTCTTTTGAAAGTTGTTCTTCCCTGCTTCCCACATGCAATCATGCAAGCCTGTGTTTTGGAAAAGAGAGGGGAAAAGAGAGAGTTTTGGACCAAAGTCTTGAATCAATTCTTGCCGATGCAACTCGGGAAGTGGTGTTTTCATTGCATAGATGATAAGCATGTGGGACTTGTGAAACGTGTCTTGGAGACGCTCGAGACGGTAGTTGGCATAGATAATTCAGACATTGCTGAAGTGAAGCTGCCAATATCGCTTTTACACCAAAATTGCTAATAGAAAATTTGTAGGAATTCAAATCATCGCCTTTTCCCCGATTGGAAACCCTCCGAACGTTGACTAGCGAGACAACTGACTCGGAAGATGTTCTCATTAAAGTGGTCAGACCTGAGACTGATTCTGAACGCAACGAGCTCATCGAATCATTGAAAGATCTATCAAATGTGATGAAAGATGACACTAAGGATCCTCCTCCAGAAGATACACGAATAGGATCGAAGTCAAAACCTTTAATGGCCCCTCTTCTATTAAGTCTATTTTCGACGATCTCCAAGTATTGGCGTTGCACATGCAAACCTTCCCATCAGGCGGCCTTACTTCTCTACACTAACCGTACACTTCCTAAAAACGACTCACCGGCGTCTTTTACAGTCCTATTAAGTCGAGCAATGGTTCCAAGGCCAGTTAGATGATGGCAAGAGACATGCATCACCGTTTGCGAGCAGTTGTACGTGTTCTCGTACTCCACGTGTCTGATATAGTTGTATAAGAGCTAACTTGAATCAGGCCGAAGTCGACGGTTCGAATTGCAATACCGGACTCAAAAGCTGTCTGTAAACCTGTTGGAGGTAAGGGTATATAACCGTAGTACGCGGTATATAGTATATAGAAGATATATCTATATAGTCGTCGGTAGGCGGCTAAGGTATGGATAGCGGAAGAAGAGTCGACTGTTAGGTCGAGAGTGATTCAAGTATGTGGAATAATAATATGAATTTGACTTAAAGACTTATCTATCTACAAAGGGGTGAGCGGACTATATATACTACAAGTGTAGTTACTAGAGGCTTCTATAACTTAGAAATCAACGCTTATAAATCAAAGCTTATAAATCAAAGAACAACCTAGAAGATTCTAGTAAGGTTTAAACCTTAAGCCTAGAATAGTGCTTATTACCTAATAATGCAACAAAACCAATCGCTGTGACTGATCTCTGTACAATAATCAAGAAGAGCACAAACCGACTGAACTTGAACGTCGAAGGGGTCTCGCTCTCTCTCCAAGACAAAATGGGAAATGAGATGAAAAAGAATTTCGACAATTGTGAACTCGTCAGCTTCACCGAAGGCTTTCTGGAAAACAACACCGAACTTCAAATCGGCGGGAAACTTTGTGTAGCTGTTATCCTGTCCTATGCTTTCCTTGATTTCTGTGGAGAGACGTGGTTTCCAAGAGGCTGGACCAAGCATAGTTTATACCTCATGCAGCGCGGCAAAACTCTCCTTCTTCAACCATTTCTAGTTACCAACATGGCTGCCAGGCAAGCGGACTCGAAATCGACCACGACCACAGCCGCCACCAGGGCGCAGAAGCTCTTGCATCACGGAATCCTGCTGATGGAAATCTTCCAACAAGATCTACTGAATAAGACAGACGGGAGAGTCGCAAACTTGGAGGAAACTGCTGAGGAAATATTCAAATCTATTGAATGGGACGTCTGCGAACGCTTTGGCAAGGCAGTAGAAGCTTGTATCAAGAGAGAGCTCATCGGCAACGCCATGATTTCATCTACGCCAATCTCAGAATCTGTAACGGGCTCATCGCAAGAGATTTCAGACGAGCATTTTGCCAGAGTCTTTTGTGAGAAAATATTGGCGCCCTTAGAAGCAGACTTCGAATCGCAGTGGCAAGATGAAGATCCTGATCAAGTTATCTCAACGCTTAACCTCCCCAGTATCAAACAGCAAAAAAGTCCAGCTCAGAGAGGACCGAAAACAAACGCAGCCGGTTCAAAGGTATGTCTCACTCCACGGCAATTGCGGACACTCCCTCACCTTTTACAGCATCTTCACGGGCATAGACATCGACCAGCGTCGCGAACTTCCTCGCCAATACCCCTTGGAAGATCCCATCAGCCTCCCCCCACACTGACTTCCCTCAGAAAGAAGCCGGCTAGTTTGAGGTTCTTTGACGTAGTGGATCTTCCGGACTCCACGCAGTGAGTAACACTCACAAAGCGTAATTTTCAGACTAGACATCGTGCACAAACTGATTCTTTTGAATAAGGGTAACGGGGGCCTTGCGATGGTTCCAGAATTTCGACGAGGATGTTATACAAAGTAGACTCCCAAAAAGAGCTGCCTCAAAAGAGAAGAGAATCAAAATTGGTGTTTTGGATACTGGGATTGATTTGAAGAATGCTTGGATCTCACAAAGAGCAGGGAGAATCCAATGTTGGCTGCCTGGGGCGGATTGCGAAGACAAAGACGGCCACGGAACCCACTTTGCACATTTACTTCTCCGGCTAGCTCCACACGCCCATCTCCGTATCTCTAAAGTCAGCAAGACAAGGTTACTCAAGGACGCTGATATCAGAAGGATTGCCGACGTAAGAATGAACTCAAACCATCCAGACATATAAAATCTAACGACTACTTCTCCTTGACAGGCAATTACAGACTTCTCTACAGGCACAGGCCGCGTCGATGTCATCAACCTATCATTTGGCTTCCCCAATTACAGGACACAGCTAAATCCAATTCTCACAGCAATTCGTACAGCCCGAACCAATGGAGTTGTGATCTTCGCCGCTGCTGGCAACGAGGGCGGCAATCAAGGCGTCTTTTGGCCTGCTGCATTTCACGATGGTGGCCATGTAATACGTATTAACTCCTCAGACGGTGACGGCGTCCCATCAGGCTTCAACCCCGACCCTGAGATAGGGCGCAGAATCTGCACTTTAGGAGAGGGCGTCCCGTCCTGCCAGCCAGACCCGAAAGATGTGCTCCAAATGATAAACCGGAGCGGGACCTCGTTTGCGACACCGATATCAGCCGCCATCGCTTCGATTGTCTTGGGTTTTATGGATAATGTGGATTGCTCTGAGTATAGAAACTCGAAAGATCTTTTACCTCGTCTTCGGACTGCGGTGGGAATGGAGAAGGTGCTGTGCGAGGTGTGCGTGCGGCATGCAGGATCCAGGAGGTCGGGATTCTCATACATTACCCCTTGGTACTTCCTTGCGGTCGAGGAGAAGATAAGGCTTCCTCGCATTCTCAGCATTCTTGAGGGGGTACCTGAATCTCCGACCCCACAAGTCAAGCCTTAGAAAGAATTTTGAAGTTGTTGAATCAGCAAAAAGGCTCCATGCGCCTTAAAACAACCACTTGAACAAATGATATGAGATGCTTCCGCGCTCCGATGTTTCTGTCTTCTCACCCATAGCTATATTTGCCTGCAGAATATTATGGTTAATGAGGAAGATGGGTGTTGGAAATCAAGAGGATTATTGATTGGGAAACTGCGGTGTGGTATCTAGATTGGTGGGAGCGTGCTTGTGCCGTGCGGCCGAGGGGCGTGTGGGGAATTGGTAGGTATGCATCGAGGAGACGAATACTGGGGATTGGGATGTTGGGTGGGAACGGCTGCGAAGAGTGTTTTGATAGGAAAGTATTTGAACTGGGGGTGTTTTCAGTACGATGTAGCTGTGAGCCTTTTTCGACCAGTCCAGGATCTCGCAAACAATAAGTATTAAATAAGTATTATATTCTGTACATGCCCCATACAAAGTAGTTACTTTCTACCAAATAACAGTTGTTGTACAAATAATTTCGTGGTCACATAAGTGGATTTTCTAACCTGGATCCTAGTATGTGGAACCAATTCGCTCAGCCGCCGGCGAAAAAAACTCCAAAAACTCCATTACGCGCCGATTAATATTTTCCGAGGTCTGAATGAGTGAACGTAGACCTGCTACTAATATCCGACCCAATATTCGTGCTCTACCCTTTGCCCATGTTGCTGTTGCCGTAACGCCCTTTCCCTCCTGACTATATCATATATGTTAGCACCGAATCTTGACCCCTCCACTCTGCCAACTCCAAAATCCAAGACAATATCTACGTACCAAAAAGTATCAAAGTCGTCCCAAACAATATCCAATTCAAGCAACTCAACACATCAGCGGCTTTCCCGCAATCAACTGCTACTTTCACAATTGGTCGTGCGGCGGAAGCGGCGAGTGTGGGGTCTAATCCAGTGGAGTAGACGCCCAATGTGCCATCGCCGAGCATAGTTTCCCAGCAGAGGAGGCTGAAGTCGGAGATCCAGAGGGCGAAGGCTGTTATTTCTAGTCCACTAGATGGCGTTAGGGAGATTTTGGAGGGAGATGGGAGGATGTAAGGAATGGGGACGTACAGGTGTGTCCAGTAGTGGTAGAAGGCTGGGAGCCAGGAGGGAGTGATGAATATCTGTTGTGAGAATGTTAGCCTTTTTTTATGTAGATTGGTTGTGAAGTGGTATTCGGAGGGGAAAGGAGTGATGTGGGAAGAAGAGATTCAACGGTCGACATACATAAAGCATGAAGAAAAATGTCCATGTGAAGCTAATGAAAGTCAAAGCTGGCATTCGTGTTAGATTTTGGAATCGATTTCATTTTGTTGCTCGTAGAAGATCTTACCGAAAGAGTGGAACTGGAAATCGTCAGTATGAAAGCACTTCTGGAGGGTATGGAAGGGGAGGAAGGGGAACAATGTTAACGTACAGTGTCTCCATCGAAAACCGTAATTATATACCCCGTTAGAACCAGGTCGATGAAAGCGATAGTCTGTCTTCTATCAGTTGCTCGTTCACCCAACGAAGGGGTCGTTGTCCTGTACCAGCTGGAGACATCGAAGTACGATAAATGTTATGGATAATTGTGATGATGATTGTGAGCTCCTCCTCCGGTTCTCCCTCGCCTCGTAAGTTTCTTCGTAAAGCATCGCGAATTGTTTTTTGATCGATCTCGGAGGTATGGAATGTGTTCGGTCAAGAGAAAAAGTATTAAATATTGAAGTCCGCTCGGCGGAAATAAAGAGGGGAAGAGAATAATTAAAAGTTTGTAGAGTCTTGGCATCAGATAATATAAGGGGGAAGGAAAGCTTGTAATCAAGGTAGCACAGAGTACACTCTCGATCCAATGTCTGGTTTAAAATGTAACAAGTAAAGCACAGATGATAATGTCTGATCTCCCCCTCTCTCGCTCAAACATACCATGGAACTAACTGCCGTGGAACTAACTGTCATGGAACTAATTGCCGGGCTCCTGACAGCGGCACCGTTCACCACCATTCGGAAATCCCCTAGGCGATATCGAACACGAATATGTATGGCTTTGGACGAATCACCAGACCTCGGAGGGAAGAGAATGGGGTAGATGGACAAGATGGGAGATGGAGATCTGTGCGGCGTGTGAAGATCTTCCTGCGGAATCGAGTTTATCCATGCGTTTTTATGCGATGGACGGAGATTTGGAGGGGATAGCGGTGGGATGAATTGATTCCGGGCTACGTGCTAGTGACGATCAAACGAGAGGAAGTAAGGCCTAGAATGTTCTTCAATCTTCGGGAGAAACCCGGAACGCCAAAAAATCATTCTCCATGCTTCCATGCAAAATGGAGAGGGGACAAAGCTACGACATATTTAATATTTGTACTCACTCATCCTCATTCATTCTGTAGCGCATCCCAAATCCCAATAATAATTAACAAAACTCCCACTACTGTCGAAATCGTTCAGAAATTAGCTATGACGCAATATATCCAGGAACAAAAGGTTACATGTTGTGTAATGCGATTCTGCAATGCGTTTGAGGGTGTACCCCTTGTGTGTGAGGCAATTAGCCCTGAGACCGCCCCGCATAATCAAGGTTCCGAGCGATGCAGGGGTGGTACCAAAACTTCGATTCCCAGACGTTGATTTTGACACTTTTCCCCGTGGGGTAGCAGGCTAAAAAGAAGAGGATGTGAATTCTGATAGTTGTTATTTCTTCAGCACTCGTCGCATCTTCTGTAGTTTGCTTTCTGTTGGTTCTTAGCTCCGATGAGTCACCCCTGAATTTTAGCGAGGCGGTTCTGGAGTGTGGGCAATTTGCGACATTTCATCCGCGCGATAAGTTACCCCCCCCCAGTAGTGGGCACCCCCCTGTAGTAGGCACCCTCGCTTAGTTCTACACACCTTACTTCTAACTACAATAACTTTTTTATTCTTTTATAGTTATATGAGATAATATAGAACTAAGTTGTATAGTCCTATCAGAGTCTTCCTCTTCAATTTAGCGGTCCCTAGCTTTAATCTGTGCCTTTTTAATAGCCTTAATCCCTATAAATTTAGAATTTAGTGATGTCCTTACTTTCCTACGCTTCCTAGGCTCTAACTGCTAAACCCTAGCCTCTAATTACTAAATTCGACGCTCGTGCTAGGTAATAATAAAATCCTTTTGATCAACTGCCTTAGAGACCTTCCGGAAGAGTACCCTAGCCGTCGACGCA
>JAAMPI010001268.1:0-16799 GCA_013054445.1 Cudoniella acicularis
GGCTACCTTGAGCCAGGAGAGACTATGGAGGACGAGTATGATTTCAGTCAGTCGTTGCTCCCAGAGGAGATTATAGGTATAATCGATCATCTGCTCTGTGATGAGGTATGTTTAATTGAGAATTTACGAAGCGGTAATATTGCTAATTTTTCAGATGGCATGGCATATGGGATACCCACTAGCGCAAACAATCTTCAGCAGCTTGTACATTGATAGGCTTTTGGATCCATGTCCTACAAACCTCGAGCAAACGTACTTCGATAGAAGTGAAAGCTGCTCAGATGAACCCCTTAACTTACAAATCCTACGGGCATATTGCTTGGGTCTTGTAAAGACGTGCGGGTATGTTAACAATAGGGTTAGATCTGAGCACTTTTATGAGGTATTCTTCTTCAACTCCCTTTTTAAATGCTGCTCACGCGTTTCATAGGAAGAGGACTTTGTTACCCACACCTTCAACAGAAGCCTCCTAGAGAATATCGAGCATGATGCAATCTTGGACCTAATCGCGGAGACCACAAAACTACTTTGTGACTCCCACAACATTTCGGATGAGTTGAAGGATGCTTTGGACTGCCGACTCACATTCCGGGCCTCTTTTCTGAGAACCGTTGAATTAGCAGATTCAAGGACATCTTTAGAGGATAAGAAGGCACATTGGACTGCACTTCAGGCCTTCTTGCCCGCTCTCAAGTCATCAGCCAGTCTAGGAAGGCCGGTTCCGGCATCTTTCAGTCACAAACTGCAGCGAAAACTGGCGAGCACAACCCCACCCCGTCCAATTGTTCAAATTAGCAAAGAGGCTGCTTACGATTTTCTGGAGAGGATTTGTCGGGATGGTTCTGTCGCTGCTGAAGTTTTAAGATATTATGACAGTCACAGCCTTATGGTATGTCTTTGTCGTATCATTTTCAACGGAGCTAATTTGCTGTGAAGACCTTTGTATTTCTATTTCAGCAACGCAAGCCACAGCCAGCCACTTACATTCGGACCTTACTTCAGCATTATATCTTTGGAGATATGACCATACTAGGAACTGTGTCAATCCGCCAGGTACTTGATGCTGATCTCGCAAGCGTGGTCATGCCAGCCCACATGTTACTAGACCGAGCAAATGATGAGATCGAACTCCCAAGCGATCCACGATTTAAAATGGCCAACCAAATGGAAGTCTTTCGATCTCGAGCAGCAGGCTCCTACCTTGATATCCTCCGCACCTTATGCCAGAATCGGTGCCGTATCCGTCGCACACTCTGTCGCACTATATCTGACTGGGAAGTTCTCCAACTCGACTCCGAGGAGCTCGATATGGACCTCCGCCAGTATACTGGTGAAGAACCCACCGTAACCCCTAACAACTCTCATGAACCTACTTACTCATTTCCATTGAGTTCATGGGCTTACTTCTACAAACTCCGTCAAATGGAATGGCTTGTACAAATGGGCTTCGAACTCGAAGTCTATCAAGCAGATGAGCACGCAACCATGTATTGGTATCTGCAATATCTCGCCAAAACACGGAGTCGTCACCTCGAACGGATAAGAGGTTTCGTCGTTCAGGCTCTCGGCGAAAATCGGCGCACTTCTGCAGTTTCTCGTGAAAAACGCGAGGAGTATATCACTGCGCTGGATTTCATCAACTACCACACCTTGGAATCTACCGCCACATACGGATTTGCAGATGCCCTTTCTTGCCTTTTCGTAGTTCTTGCCCGATTTTCACTAATTCAGTCTCCACCAAGACCTTACAGCGATGATTATAAGCGATACGAAGTTCGCATGAAACCTTTCCAATTAATAGGTCTTCCGGAACTCATTCCGTTTGACGATTTGACTAAAATCGTCACTCAACCCGAAGGATCTATTGTCGATCTTCTTCAATTCGCCGCCGAGTCCGTCCAAGGAGCCAAGAAGGGCTTCGAGTTACTCAGCAAATTGAATCCAAAAGAAGCGTTCTGTCAGGGCTCGCATGATAGTTGGTTGAAGAATGTTAAAGATTGCTTGAAAGCATGCATCTTTACTGGGATCTCCATTGCTTCAGTGAGGAAGGCTTATGAAGGAATGGGCAAGAATGAGAAAATTAAGATCAGGATCGAGATTCCGACTAGTGGAAAAGGATATCATGGTTGGTGGGTTGTTCCCAAAATAATTCCAACCCCTTGAACACCCACGCCGGGGGAGCTTTGCCACATGGATAGAAGGAGCCCGGAAGCAGACTCCAAATATCAAACACCACTTACTGTTGCACCCCGTCTTAGAAGCTACGCCAGACAATCAAGACTAGAGATAAATGAATCATCTCTTCGAATATACTCCCATTCGGCTGGGGAAGGCACAAGTACGAGAATCCTCATAGACAAGCTACTTCCCGGAACCCTCTACAAATTGAAGTCCTTCTACGTTCAGCTCGACCAAAATTATTTATACCTCGGTTTCAGGCGAATCGCATAGCACAGTTTCTTTCTTCTGAACCTCATACTCCAATACAGGGTTTACCTTGTATTTTCACGACCCATCCTCTGCAGCTGACAAAATTATCCCATCACGAATCTCATGCCTATATTTCTTCCATTTATGGTGACCAAGGAGGTAGGAGGAGCATCTCAGATTTCTCTAGAATTTTTGCCGGTAAATTGGGCCTACGAGAGTAAGCCTGGATACCTGGCCTCGTTTTTCATTCACGCAAAATATATGGTAATTCTGAAAAGCTCCAGGTTAAAATTAAACAGCTTACAGATACCCCTATCTTGACTCCAGGAGGCTAGTTTAACTACTTTTTATATACCCACCTCTTCTTTACTCTTACAACCAGCAGCTTTCTTCGGTATAATTCAAATCGCATCGGCACAACTTAAAATCTTACCTCGATACATCTTGAACAGGTACAACTTATGGATTATACCGACCGAACTACACTAATTATCAATTAGTAGTCTAAGTAACCCCCAATCTGGCGTTTGTAGTCTTATATTTCCCGTCTTTTGGCACTCACTGAAAACGATATTTTCAGGGGCCAGGATTTCCTCCGAAGCCGTTTCTACTTGCCGAACGGTCTCCTTTCTCGGTGTAATCTCAACCTTGTCTCAAAGTCTAGGAAAGAAAGTAGTGGGGATGAGAGATGTGATTTCCTAGCAGCTGCCTACCATAAGAGTAAGATTTTCCTCGCTGAGAAGTAGTTAAAAGCAACGGCATTGGCATATCTGTTTGGAAGAAGGATAATCTTCAACACAGCAGTTTACCCTAGTAAAGTCTCCTCTTTACAAACTTGCTACATTTCGATTATATATACAAGATGGAAGAAAAGCCAAATGATTACTATGTTACCCTCCCGCAATTCACCAGAGTCACATACCGAGATGTATATCCCGCCATTGATCCCACGGATCCTTCGAACAGTCAAGCTGGAAAGGCTGTCGTGATTACCGGAGCCAGTAAAGGACTCGGACGTTTAGTATTTACTCCTCCTCACTATCTACAAGAATATAATCTAACAATCACAAAAAAGCCATTCGCAAAACCCTTTGCCAAAGCAAGACCAAAGACCATTGTCCTCGTAGCCCGCTCAGCAGAAACCCTCGAGACAACTCAGCAAGAGGTTCTGTCCATCAACAAAAACATCGAGGTTCTAACCGTCCCAACCGATATCTCAAGTGAGACGTCTGTAACAGCACTTTGGGACAAAGTCAAAACGCATTTTGGAAAAGCGGATGTTTTGATCAATAACGCCGGGCCTCTTCACAACGGAACTATCGCTGATATGCCTGTTTCTAAATGGCGGCAATATTTCGTAAGTCTACTTCGAATCCGCTTCTGAAAAGGTGTCACAGTAACCTGACATTCCTCAAGGAAACAAATATCCGCGGTTCCTTCCTGCAAACTCAAAACTTCCTAAAACCCCTCGGCAAATCCTAAAGAGGCATCATAATCAACCTCACCTCTAGCCTCGCAACCCTTCTTTCCCCAAGCCTCTCAAGCCATTCCCTCTCCAAAATGGCCGTGCTCCAAATGCAAGCCTTCGTCGCAGCCGAAACTCCGAATGTGAATACTTTCGCTCTGCATCTTGGCACGGTGCTAGCGGATATGACGGAGGAGTCTTTCGTGCCTTTTTGTTTGGATACACCGGAGCTTGTTGGGGGTGTGGGCGTGTGGTTGTGTAAGGAGGAGGCGGGATTTTTGAGAGGGAGGTATGTGGATGTTAATTGGAATGTGGAGGAGTTGGTGCAGAGGAGAGAGGAGATTTTGAGGGAGGGGAAGTTGAGTGTGGGGATTACGGGGGGGGGGCAGTTTTTGTGAGGTGGAGGGGAGGGCGAAGGAGAGATTATCATTACTCGGTAGTTCCTCGATGTAGGGTTAGAAAAATACAATATAACGTGGGGATGACAAATTATAGTGCCAAGTCGTACATACCTAGTAAACTTTTAACTCTTCAAGTGGTAGTCCTCCTAGCTGTTTGGCTTACGCTTCCTAAAACTGCTTTAAAATAACTTGAGAAAGGAAGGTATAATAGAGTGCGAGTACCATTTTCACAGAATTGAGTCCATGAGCAGGGCGTATATGAAATAAAAGGAATATTTAGCCACAAAGTCTGCTCTGGATACCGCTTTATTTACATGACTTGAAACAGACAATATATCTATTTCACAGAGGTCTTTATTAAGACGGTCTGATCAAAAGGTCACGACGGCGAGACAATGCCACCTCTGGAAGTGAGGTAAAGTCTTTACCATCTGTTATCTCGCCAGTGACATCTTTGTAAATCAAGATTCGACTACGCAGAGTATAGTCGCACATCCCGACATACTGTTCAGCATGTCCTTCCGCGGGCCTCGCGTCCAGAATCCCCCACGCCTTCTCAATCTGCTCCCGCTTCGAGTCAAAAACTTCCTTGAGAGCGGTCCCCTTCCACACTACTGACACTCTATCAAGTGTAAAGTCTTGCCTGAAGGTTTCGATGAGATTGGGGAATTCCAAGCACCACAATTTCAGTTTCGGAGACTCGGGATTATCCTCAAGTTGCATTGCCGGTAGGAAGAAATGCCGTAAATCCAATATCAATTCTTGAGGGGGACCACTCGAATTCATGATACGAAAGCAGGCTTCAATGGCTGGGCTCACCACACCTCCTTTGGCGACTTCTCCAGGGACTCTTTCCCAATGAATTTCATCCTCATAACGGTGTCGTGGCAAAACTCGACGCTCCCACCAGCGTCGTTTGAATCTACCAGGCTCGTCAAGCTCAAAGGGGAGTGGCTGTTTGATCTCGATGAGTATCCTTGGTATAAGGCCTCTTATGTTGGGTTTGAGGTGGTGGAGAAAGCTGTAGACCGCATCCCACGTGCCGTGTCCTCTAAAGCGTAGAGTGTTTTCAGAGTAGAACACGAATTCGGCTTCTGCAGCCACGATTTTGTTGCACCACATGAGACTCGTGGCTAGTTTGGAACGATTAACAACATGGCGGCTCTTCTCCGAGGGCAGGGAATCAACCGTGCTACTGGATTCTTGGGAATTTTTGGAGCTTGATGATGATGATGATGATAAATATGTTGATTCGTACGATTCAGTAGTGGTGCTCGCATCTTCATGAACCCAAACCAAGACAGGATCCGGGGAAATCAAAGCATATTCGTAAATTTGATACCGAACCTCGCGAGGAAACTGAAGGAACGTCGGAGCAGGGTAGGTGAGGAGGCCTAAAGGTTGGCCTTTGCGCCAGCTGATTCTGCATACGGTTTTGGCCATCTTCCGTAGCTGACTGGCTTTGACAAAGATCTGAAATGGGTTTCTGATGAAATCGTTGTAGAAACTAAATTTTTGTGAAGCTGCGTCCCGTGTTCGATATTTTGAAGTCGCTCGGTTATTCTTCCCAGTTACAGTAGCAAGGTCCGGGCGGAGTGGTAGTACAAGAATATTACATTGCTTGGTCGGGTAGCCAGCCTCCTATTGTTAATACTTAGCTTTTAAGAGAGCTACGGCTACATTATAGAGGTAAAAAAAAAGCTGCATGTTCTGACACAGGTAAGTTTCTATTGTACTGTGAGTAATTATGAACTATTCGGGGTTCAAATCCTTCCTGGCACTCAGAAAATACCCAATCGAGTCTGTAGAGTGCACTTATCAACGTAATACTTCACGATTTGAATTGGAGATGAAAGATCAAGAGTTTCCCAAGTCGAAATTTTGCAGCGAAGATTAAAAGTAAAGCATTAGGAAACAGAGCTAAAATACGCAAGAACAACATATATATTTCCGCAGATACCGGAACACGGTAGCCTCTAAAGCCATGCTAATAGATCTATATGTGAAAAGGGATCTAGAAATTCTGCATAATCAATCTGCAACCCTTCTAACCTAGGGTATCTAGCGCCTCCTATGTCCCAAGCCCACCATGAGTATCGTAACTATATCATACATCATACAACACAGCACACAGCTGGCAACGAAGAGAGAGAGCGTTTTCCTGATCCTTTTACCCTTATTTAGTCAAAACTTTGGCGGGAAGCTTTCTGCGAAGCCTGACCGTCTGCTCATACAAAACATCCTTAAAAGCAAATAAGAATGCCGCAGTCAGAACACTCTGGGTGACTTTAGGTCCAATACCTAAGACTGTTAGCCACGAAACTCTTCTGGAGACATATACTTACCCTTGTAGAATCCAACGTAGCCTTCCTCCCTTACGATCCTTCTCATACCATTAAGCATACTCTCCTTATCTCCATCCCGGCCAGCAACATGCATGCGGCTCTTGACGGTGATATAGGGATAAGTAATGCTTGTCGCGAATAACTTGCCCAAAGCACCCAGTAGGAACGCAACGGTTGGCGTAATCCTCTTCTTCTTCTCCAGTATGTTCTTTAATTGCTCAAATATTGTGTATTGCAGGATTGGGTTGATAACCAATACCAAAGCTGGCACCACGCCTGAGAATAATGCCTGTGGGCCTTCTTCTTTAATCAAAGCAAGAAGTGTTCCTAATGTCGTGGGTGCTTTGGGAGCCTTGACTCCAGGAAGAAGACTCTCATCCGTCTCCTTGTTCTGCTTCCTTGTGGTCATTCGTGTATTGACAACCCAAATTGGGTTTGTGAGCAAGACAGTCGCTGAGCCAGCGATAGCACCAGCAATCATAGACTCAATTGTTGTGAGTCTTTTAGACGCTCGTCCAGCCTTCACAGCCGCCTTCTCAAATCCAGACCGAGTCCATTCGTACCAGTAATAATAAACGAAGTTTGTGATACTGATGCCAAAGAGAGCTGAATCCAGACCTGCGTAGAGACCTGTCACTCCTTCTCTTTGTACAATGCGCTTGACTGCGTCGAGGAAGCCGGAATCGGCACGTTTGGATTCGACTTGGGCTCGAGTAGAAAGGGTTATGAGAGGATATCTACAACGCAGAGAATTAGTAGCAGAAACATGGAGGGAAAGGGGACTTTGTACGATAGAGCCATGGACAAGATGCCCCCTCCAGCACCACTAAGAGCATGCGCAACATTGTCGGACTGCTGAACCGCTGTTGATGAAGCCATTTTGATTTTGTATAACTTTCTGAGATAAAGAAGGCGATTATGGACTCTGCCAACAAAACGGTTCAACTAATAAGTAGGAAGCGCTTGAGAGCAATATCCGTCCTTGCAGTTGCGCATATCAAAGCCATCTCCGAAGTTCGTTGTGCCGAAGTTCCTCTTGCCGAGGTTCTATGGCCAAACGCGTGTGAAGAATGCGCGCAGGCGGGGAAAGGTCGCACTTCGGGGGGCTATAGCTTGCCGTACTCCGTACCTAGGCAGCCTATCACGTTCTGCCAAGCCTTCTATTCTTAGACTGTTAATTAGGTGTCTTCCCAACCTCATTTTTCTCGTTTTGGAAGAAACGTCCCTCAATTAGCTACCATTTTTGTTACTCTCTCTTTTCTATCACCATATGAACATATCCTTACTGCACAGCACCTTGTACCACTTGACTTGTATATCTATATTTTAGCACTTTTATCTTTCATCGCTCCGTGCAGAAGGAATAATTGTATACCGGGGTCCTTGTTTCATCTCTTCCCTCCCTTCCAAGTCAAAGAGCCACTTTAATGAATACATCATTCCATGCATGTAACGAAGTTGTCGCGTCATTGTCGATGGGAATCTTATGAATTTGGTTCTCATAACTTGATGTCGCAGTCTTCATCATGCCTCCAGTCACGCAAATCTCGTATGGCATTTCAGAAGCCTCGAAGCGCCGGTTGGAACAACAATATCACTCAAGTCAAGCCCCAGAAATACACCAACCTCAAGTTCAGACAGGTGCAGCGCTTGGAGTCCAGATGTCGCCTGTTAGACCTGGAGCTCCGTCAGCACCCAGCACACCGGGCACCATTCAGGAACATCGAAGTCTACCATCAACCGAGGTTAACGATGATAATTTCGACGATACCTACGTGAACTTTATATTGTACTGCAATCCTACTGTCGCCCTCGACACGGATACAGCCGAGCTCAGGAAAATATTCCGCGCGCCTCCGAAAAGCGACAGCAAATCGTTCAGTACATTTGTCCTCTTCCAGTTGATAGGAAAGCTTGAACGGAAGGAATTGAAGACATGGGCGCAACTTGCGATTGAGCTTGGTGTCGAGCCACCATCCTTAGAAAAAGGGCAAAGTGCCCAAAAGGTCCAACAGTATGCCGTTAGACTCAAGGTAAGATTCGATCCATTACTCATTGTCCCAAACCATACCTTTATAGGTCTTGTTCCAATATGCGTCAACTTCCATTCTTTACCCTAGAAGGGGCCAGGGATGATACCTTCCTTATTCTTGGGAATTTTGGTTCGAGGTGCTAAGGATATGCAGCGCTGGATGCATGCGATGCATGTTGATGCATTCTTCGAATATCTTTTGAGCAAGCCTCACGTGTATTGGACACAAGTACCTCCAGCCAACGAGCCATTCTCTGATCAAGGCCGTGATGGAGTGATGGCCGAGGAGGACCTGGCCCTTCGTGCGTTATTGCCAGAGACTAGACCGAAGCGTGGTCGACGAAAAGCGGAGGATCGAGACAACGAAAGTGACACAGGAAAATCACCGGCTCAACGTCCACGATTAGAATCTTCGCCGACCTTGTCAGAAGACTTCATGAACGTAAGGAATTCGATAATTGCAGATAATATCACTCCGGCAACAGCACACCCAGGCTTCTCTCAAAACTTTAACGACAAAATAGTTCCATGGTCTGCAACAGAAATGAGAGGCTCTCTTCCCAACAACTTTCGTTGGAATGGGCCTGAAACTATTCAGACTCCATTATCAGCATACCCTCAATCAGCTATTACACCTTCTAACAGACAACAATTATGGAACGAATCAAATGAACCACGATCCGCAATCACGGCTAATAAGAGCAGATCACGGCGTCGACACGGCCCAGCGGTTTCATCAGCATGGCCTAGCAGTAGCAATGCTTCCTCAGGGAAGTTGCGAGGCAGGCCACCCAGTAACCGCTCTGTGACAGATGGCCCCTTTTCGACATTTCCTGCTAATCCAGCTGCGAGAGACGTGCCAACGATTAATCTCCATGATAATACGCCAACGGCCACACCTATTGTGGACAACTCGGAAGCTTCCCACTTCTTTCCCGCCCCTGCGCCTACTAACTCGCAACCTCTTAACGGTAGGCCAAGCCGACTGCAACTTCAAGTTCCTCAACGACAAGGTGGTCCGGTTAGACTAGCAACACCTCCAGCACCCTCACCACCACCACCACCACCTCCCCCTCCCCCTCCTCCAGTCGTCCTAGTAAATGGTCAAAACGATTTGACTTTGGAGCAGAACACAGTCATAAACCCACAAAACGCCACATCTTTAATGGCTTACTTCAACATCCCGGCGGATCAAAATCCAAATTTTCACATTGCCGTTCGACAAAATGGGGATACTGATCGCACAAACATGGATGCTTTGGAAAGCCATTTTATATGCGAGATCTTGGCGGCGGATTGGTTTGGTGCCTCTGGGGAAAATATTGAGAGGTGTAGCATTGACGAAGCTGATAAGATCTGTAAAGAAGTTATCAAAAATTTGAAGACTGAGTCCAGCAGCACGGAAGCGTTCTTAATCAACCTGTCAGCACTTGCTGGGGGGCCGCTGATGACACGATTAAGAATGACGCGACTTGAACAGGGTTCAATAACCCATTACAAATGCCATTGGAAAATGAGATTCGGCTCCATTGAAGGAGATTTCACGATTCGGGCCACTATGCACCGCGAGAAACAAGCCTCGACGCCAGAGGATTCGGTGGAACCGAGTGAGGAGTCATGGAAGAAGCGGTACCTTGACCTTCGCCAACAGATAAGAGAGAGGGATCAGAAGGTGGGCAAATTGAAAAGAGGCGTGTTAGATGCTTTGGTTGTGTCGAATCAATACTCCGGTGTTGGATAGTCGGCCAGTCATCCATCTAAAATATGATCAGTATCTCACACAGCATCGACAATGATTTCAACTAATCAAGTTTCATCTTGTGAAAGCTAAGCCGCGCGTGCAGCACAGTATCATAAAAAGCCCAAAGCCGGGCGAAATATAGAGATAATTTAGAGACAGTTGAGAGATTTATTCGAATACTCACCAATGGTAACAACACTTGTAACGACTGATTGGCCTAGGTCTCAGGTTCAAAAGAACACCCTTAGAACTCTCCTTTCAGCAGCTCCCAGCTCTTCGAAAAGCAACGTGGCAATGTTCGCGTACAGACTTGGCACACATGTTTCTGACAAAAACTGTACGACGAGATCTATATCACTGCCACGTGCGAAGTAACATTCTGGCATGCTCAAGTGCCTCAAAAGTTCTGCCATCCGCCACATAGTGAAAAGCCTCAAACTTTGGCGCAAAGTAACCAATCATTCTCGGTGTTGGCTCTCACCGCTGACCTTGCATACAGGGTACAATTTTTGTTGCCTTGCGACCCGAGACTCCCTTCGACAAAGATATGCGCCGGCAGCAGCAGAGGTGCTTTTGTGGCTGCTCGGCCGGCAGTGGGGTTGACCCGTTTAATCAAGAGACAGTGTTTCCAACTTTTCAATATGATTTTTGGCGGGTGGCAACGGGTCACTTCTCACATATCAATTCCGGGGATGAGGATATTTCCCACCTTAGTTTTTCCGTCCGAAGTTCCAAATACCAGCTCGGACGCTGCGGAAGCTCCGATGTTCGCGCATAAAAATTGGGGTTCGAATATGACTAGAGATTTCAAGGCAGTCCGGATTGGCAGATTCCAGAAGCTGCAAGCTGCGCGACCAACTGGAAAGACGCCTTGCCAGAGTGAGGCAAGCCATGCGGGCGGGCGAGAGATCAATGGTGGGGAGACCCCTGCCCGCTGCACCGGTTCAAAAATGAACGGAGATGGGACGAAAACTTCGGGGCGAAAAGGCTCAAAGGAAACACAACGAAACACACAAATGATGGGGAGCTGGGGCGGAGCATGAGACATGAGGCTCACCTCACGCAACTCGAACCGGGTCTGCTGCAGGACTGAGACTACAAACGAGCGTGGCTCCTTTGGCCTCTTCGACTTTTGGGGTAGGCTCCAGGGATGCCACGGGCGCCATTGGACCCCGCTTCTAAGTTCCAAAGTCTTTCTGCTTTCCAGTGCTGTTTTCTGGGGGGCTTGCCGCAGCACTTTGCTGCTGTCTAGCAGCGCAGCCGCAATCACAGTTTGGGGTGGGTGACTGGGTTAGACTTGGCAAGCATTCTCGCATCGAGTTGCGTGCATGGCACTCACGCAGGACTCCTCTTTCTGTACCACCATAAGACGGGGATCCCTCAATCGCACCACCATCGTGCTGGAAATGTTCCAAACTTGCAATGACGGAAAGCCTAGCAAGGCTCTTGCCAGTATAACAAGCTAGTCCCCGCTCTCAGAAACCGGGATTTAAAAAGATCTTTCAGACCGATCAACCTCCTCTCCCCAACTAGCAGTCATGGGGTCGAGGGCTCAGCTACATGGGAAAGCCCTCTCGAGGTCTGTCGGTGTCGCCTGTTCACACTTGCGCCTCTATCTGACGCTTCCTAGGTCCGAAGATGAAAAGTATCGAGGGGACGAGATAGAATTGCAGCCAAATCATGTCAATTTAAATGCAAATCTTGAGGCAAAGTACGTGGGCGCGACCGATCACGCTCCAATTGCTGACGGGTGCAACCAGAATTCAGAACCCCCTTGCTGGCATAACAAAGTCAGCGCTGCTGCGGCAGGTAGATGAATTTGCAAAAGAAAAGGATCTTGTGGAAATCCTGCAATATTTGAGAAAGGGCGCGTTGGTGGCGAAAGACCCTGCCAATTACGAAGATATTGACGGCCCCGAAACCCTCGATGAAGACGAAATCGAATCTCTTCGAAATGAAGTTCTACACAAATGGAGACAACCCATTGCGCTATACTTTACAATAATATGCTGTTCTATTGGGGCTGCTGTGCAGGGATGGGATCAGACGGGTACGACTCTTACATCCATATATATACCGGTATTCGTGCAATGGGATACGATCAAGTAGTGACTTGGTCAACCAAAATCATCTCAGACGTTGGCATTCTACTAGCGACATGTGTTCAAGCACTCACGCACGGCAGCTAAAGAGCTGGGGCCATCAACATCCTTTTCAACTCTACGGAATATTCTGGCACTTCTTTACTAACAGGTCTCAGGTTCCAATGGAGCAAATCTATCTTTCCCTGATTACTTTGGGATTGGTACGAACTCGACGAGGGATGTTTTCTTGGTCGGACTTGTTAATTCCGCGCCATATATCGGCTCCGCCGTGTTGGGCTGCTGGCTTTCGGATCCGTTGAATAGCTACCTCGGTCGACGTGGGACAATATTTGTGTCTGGAAATTTTTGTTTATGGTCCGTGATTGGATCTGCATTTACAAGGACCTGGCCTCAATTATTTATATGTCGAATTCTTTTAGGTATTGGTATGGGTGCAAAAGCTAGGTAAGGACAATCAGGGTTTTCAAGTTAATTTTCTTTTCGTGGATATATTTTTGTGGCAAGAATATACCGCTACTGAGGTTACAAAGGGCTCCATCTTTATCTTAGACCTGAAGCATGCTGGAGTAGAACTATACTAATCTCAACATTCTTTAGTACTGTACCGATATACGCAGCAGAAAACTCACCTGCGGCAATTCGAGGAGCACGTTAGTTCCCTGTGGCAAGCGAAGAAATAGAAGCTGACTTGTTTAGTTGTCATGTCTTGGCAGATGTGGACAGCCTTTGGAATCTTTCTCGGGTTTTGTGCCAATCTCGTAGTGGTAAATGTTGGATCCGTTGCATGGAGACTGCAACTAGGATCAGCATTTATTCCTGCTGTACCGCTCGTTCTCGGCGTTTATTTCTGTCCGGAATCTCCTCGATGGTATATGAAGAAAGGGTTATACCACAAAGCCTACAAATCGCTCCTCCGTCTTCGAAACAAACCAATCCAGGCAGCCCGCGACTTGTATTACATACATTCTCAACTCGAATTAGAGGCACAAATCATCGGACGAAACACTTATACGAAGCGTTTTATTGAACTGTTCACCATCCCTCGATTGCGACGAGCCACCCTCGCAGCATTCACGGTTATGATGGCTCAACAAATGTGCGGTATCAACGTGATTGCATTCTATTCCTCAACCGTGTTTGTGGCTGCAGGTGCCACTCCCATTCAAGCCTTGGTTGCTAGCTTCGGATTTGGATTAATTAATTTTGTGTTTGCCTGGCCTGCGATTTGGACAATTGATACCTACGGCCGTCGCAGCCTATTGCTCTTCACATTCCCCAACATGGCTTGGAGTTTGATGGCAGTCGGTCTCTGTTCGCTAATTCCCGAATCAAGCAAGGCCCATCTTGGACTTATGGCCTTCTTCATCTACGTCTTCGTAGCCTTTTATAGCCCTGGTGAAGGCCCTGTACCATTCACATACTCCGCAGAAGTTTTTCCATTATCCCATCGTGAAGTAGGTATGGGTTGGGCTGTTGCTGTGAATCTTCTCTGGGCCGCCGTTCTGAGTATGACATTGCCAAAAATGAAAGATGCTATGGGTGTACTTGTAAGTCTTGTCCGCCAATATTTTAGATACAAATACTGATAAAACCAAGGGAGCTTTTGTGTTTTACGCAATACTTAACGTCATTGCATTCTGCATGATCTTCCTCTGGGTACCAGAAACGAAGCAACGGACTCTTGAGGAGTTAGACTACGTCTTTGCTGTACCAACGCGCACGCATATGCACTATCAGCTCACCAAAGCCCTACCATGGTGGATTAAACGTTATGTCTTAATGAGACGAAAAACACCCTATCTAGAGCCTCTGTATCAATTCGACTTACCTACTGGGCGGACACAAATTGATCAGCTGTATGCAAATGACAAGATTCGGACCTTGTCTAGGTCGAATCACGACGGTGATGAGTCGGTGGATTCTCACATGGCTACACGGACGCGTTCTCACAGAACAGGAAGTGCAGCAGCTTATAATTTCTAACTGGTACAGCGGACAAGGAGTTTAAGGTTGGGCTTTTATATATAGGTGGGCTTGGAGCACAGTGTGGATAGGTTGCCTAGGTGTACGCACTAGGCTTTTCGTTTTGACTTTTTATGAGGAGTATCGCCAATACATATAGATACCCTTTTCTCCATTTGATGGCCGAGTAGACCAACACATGATAGTTTATGATATCAAGGATAAATGAGAAGAAACTTTTCGTGACGGTTGACGTCATAATACTTCGAATCAGTGTTCGAATAGTAGTTTAACGGCACTGCACTGCACCGCAACGAAACCCCACTTGGAGTCCGGGCTCGGGAGATCTCTACCGGCTATAAGCTTTATAGACCGAGGCACGACTTCTTTCCCAACAACTAAGATTTATCACATATTCTTCTCTTTTCTTTTTCCTCTTCCGGTTGTCCCGCGATGACTGCCGATCTCCTGCTACCCCGCATTTTTACTACCCCGCTAAGCCAATAGGCTTTACTTATGAGCTTCAGAGCAGTAGAAAGTTTATCCTATTTAAATTTACGAAGGACACAAAGCGCGGAAAACACGGATTCGGATACTTCGGATCCAGCATGAGTCGGTCATCGTGACAGGAAAGAAAGTGAAGCAAGACGTTTGCATCCCGAGGCTCTAATTCCTACATTTACTTCGTATTCTCCGACCAATAACACCAACGCCAAACACCAATATCGATATTTATAGCTAAGCCCGCAATATCTCAACTCTATTTTATTTACTATCCCCGTCTCTATCAGTACAACCTATACACGCCAAAATGTTACTATCTTCCATCTCCTTCTCCTTTACAAGTGTCCTCATAATACTCGTTTCCCTTCAAATTCTCAGAGTCCTCGCACAAGCTTTTCTTGATCCTTTGCGAGCAATTCCAGGACCTTTCCTAGCACGATTCACTCGACTTTGGTATTTCTTCGAGATCTATAAGGGATCTTTTGAGAGAACGAATATTGAGCTGCACAGGAAGTATGGTTCTGTAGTGAGGGTTGCGCCGGGAGAGTACAGTGTTGATGATGTGGAGGGTGGGAAGATCATTGCTGGGCATGGGAAGGGGTTTGTGAAGGTGTGTTACCGCAAAAATCATGGTCAATTTATTTCAACTGAAGATATACTGAGTGATTGGTGTATAGGCTCCTTGGTATGCTCAGCAACATAGCAAATCCACTTCAGCAGAGAACATGCTAATTAATCGGGATACAGGTACTGGGCATGGATGCCCCCAGACCCCAGCAAAGCCTCCCTATTCTCTGACCTCGACCCCGTCCGACACGCCACCCAAAGACGTAAATTCTCCTCATGGTACTCCATGAGCTCTCTCGTCGGCTACGAGCCGTTCGTCAATAACTGCACATCAATGTTAAGCCAACGATTCGCAGAAGTAGCACAAGCAGGAAGGACAATTGATCTACAACATTACCTCCAATGCTACGCCTTCGATGTAATCGGCGAGATCACATTCGGTTCTCGCTTCGGATTCCTAGACACAGTAGAAGACAAAGACGGAGTCTTCAAATCCATCGATCAGCGCGGTTCCTATAGCACATTCATCGGCATATTCCCTTGGATACATCGATTTTTATATCCTCACCTCCCGAAAAGCGGTGGACACGGCTACGTAAACAGCTATACGCTCAGACAAATCGAGAATTGCCAGCGTACACTTAAAGACCCGAGGAATACTAACCAAGAAGGGCCCCCGGATATAATGACGAAAGTCCTCCTTGCACATGAAGCCAACCCCGAGAAAATGACAAGAAGCGACCTTGTGACAATCTGCACCTCTAATATAGCGGCAGGAAGCGATACCACGTCCATAACACTCTCGAGCATCTTTTACCACCTCATGAAACATCCGGCCACTTATCACCGCTTACAAAATGAAATCGATACCGCTGCCAAGGAAGGACGGATCTCTGATCCAATTACGTTCAAAGAATCGCAGGAATTGCCGTATTTACAGGCCGTTATTAAAGAAGCATTAAGGATTCATCCTGCGACGGGACTGCCTATGCAGCGTATCGTCCCTGCTGAAGGCGTTACCATCTCCGGGCATTTCTTCCCCGCCGGCACGTCTGTAGGCATCAACTCCTGGGTTGCACACCGCAATATTTCCGTTTGGGGGCAGGATGCGGATAGTTGGAGACCAGAGAGATGGCTGGAGATTGAGGGAAAAGGGAGGGGTGGGGAGGTAGAGAAGTATTTCTTTGCGTTTGGGATGGGGAGTCGCAATTGTATTGGGAGAAATATCAGTTTGTTGGAGATGAGTA
>JAAMPI010001269.1:0-16791 GCA_013054445.1 Cudoniella acicularis
TTCACAACTTGAGCTACACTCTCTATCTACTGGCCGCAAACCCCGAGTCGTTACCTGTATGACTATGCTTAAGCAGCATCTCTTCAGATACCAGGGCCACATTGGCGCATACCTTGTTGTAGCTGGGGTGGATCCTACTGGAGTTGGCTTGTTCACTGTTCATGCGCATGGCAGCACAGACAAGCTTCCTTACGTCACGATGGGTAGTGGTTCTCTAGCAGCGATGTCTGTATTTGAGACGCAATGGAAGTCAAAGATGACGGAGCAGGAGGCTGTCAGCTTGGCATCGAATGCTATTCAAGCCGGTATTTTCAACGATTTAGGGTCTGGTTCAAACGTTGATGTTGCGATTATTACGAAGGAGAAGACTACGCTGAAGAGAGGTTATGTCAAGCCGAACGAGCGAAGCAAAAAACAAAAGAGCTACGTTTTCAAGAGGGGCACCACCGCCGTGCTGAATGAGAAGGTGATCACCCGAGAGGAGATCAGCAAATATGTTACTGTACATGAATTGGAGAGAGGCGAAACGGCGTTGGGCGAGAAGATGGATCTTGATGTTTAGGTTTCAGACGATTGCTAGAGCGGCATAAAGCATCAGGCGAACTGGGACAATGTAACAATACTAGCTTCATGAACAGCCCTGTCTTTACCATATGCTTTAAGTGATTCACCAGGACTGAGATACTTCGACCAAGTTGCTCAGCCTTCCTCTTCACCTACAGCTCGAGCGCGAGTGGAGGGCGGGTATACTGGGACTTGAGTACATTTTTTTTTTATAAGAATCAGTGTCTACGTCGAAGGAACACAGCAGGTATCGACAACGCGGAGTCAGATATGTAACAAGTAGAAATGAAGACTGGTATACGCATAGATTAATACAATATACGGCCAGCGCCGCGGTTTTAAGCACAACTACCAATATGCATTTACAAAACCTTTTTAGTAGCTTATTTCTATCCAACAATTACTCATTCTCATGTTAAGAAAAAGTCCCTCCTCCACCGCCACCAGGGAACGTTGAGTTGTACCAAGGCATATCAGTGTCATTTTGCTGACCTGGAGGAAATAAGGCATCAAAAGCATCCTGAATGTTACATCAGCGACCAATATGAAAAGAACGACGTATCAGAACATACCCAGTCAATATCAGCCATCAGATCATCTGCACCGGCTGTAGGCATCGTAGCATTAATCCCAGCAACGCTCTTCAAGAAATTAGTATTACATTTGTAGAATTGAGAGGATGAAACGTCCTCCAGACCGTGTAAAATAGAGACATAAGGAGGGGGGATGAATAAAGGAATATATTGCTGACCGCGGTATCACTGCTTGCGTCCGGACTTGGTTGATTCGGGAGTGCCCAAAGAGCTTCTCCATTTGAGACACCTGCAAATACAACACCTGGTAACGGGGCTCGGCCAATTGACGTCGCTGAAGCTGGTTGATGTTGCGTGTGCTCTGGCAGCGATGTCGTTTGAGGCTCTGGAGATTTGCCATATATTAGAGCTTTGTTTTCTGTGAATGTCATTCCGCTGGCGACTCTTGGAGGTCGTTGGCCGATGTGTTTCTCCATGACTATGGGAGCTCGCATGCCTCGCATGCTTTGATATATCGCAGTCTTTCGTTGAAGCTCACTAAGAACCTTGAGAGCTTTTGTGTGGCGATCGTCGGCGGGATCGCATTCAAATATCCAGTCTAGACATTTCCAAATTCGATCAACCTCTTTGCGGTGAGGATACACGTAGACCTCTAACAAAAGAAGGAATGCCGTATGATGTTGCGTTAGAGCGCCTGTGTACCATGCCCAATTTCTCAGCTCCGGAAGTGTTTCCAAGGCCATAGCTGTTTCGAGGTTTGTTGTCCCTGATGATAACATAATATGACGAAGCCTGTCTGGCATTGGGGAGACCACAGAATTGTGATACCTGTGCAGAACCATGATGTGAAGGCGTGACACAAGAAGTGCTTTCACAACCTTCGCATATTTCTGGACAGGTATTCTGTCGTCTATTAGATGGTCATATTTAGCTGCCATATTGGCCTTGAAAGTTTCAATTTTGCTTAGTACTGCAGTGAGGCTTATTTTTCGGCGTTCTATCCTGGGACGATCGGTCCAAATAGTCCTCATCATTTCGTTAATTTCAAAACGGATTAAGGAGAATGTTGCATCTGTCCACCTATCCGCTGCAGCTGGTGGTTTTCCAGTTGCATGAAGATCATTATCATCAACGTTAAGAGGTAACCAAGTGTCATATTCGTCTCTCCGTATGGAAGGCCGAGGCCCTTGAGCTTCACAAGTGCGAATGTCCAGGAAGCACAATTGGTGCCAGATGAGTCGACGGATATGGGTCTCTAGCGGATTCATACCATAGGTTTCTCCATCTCGATGCAGCCCCATACACTCTGCCATCCGTAGCGCAGCGCCTAACAAAACGGAGTGGGCCCGTGATACTTCTGCCCTGCAAAGCGGAATCTGTTTCCTGTTAGATGATGAGCCAAAAGGGGAGTTACACAGAACATACAAGATACATCACGAATCCCTGAAGGGTCTCTATTTTGGTAGTTCTGAGAAAATTTGCTCTTCCCAGAGCTGTCTCGGTACCGAGTTTAAAATTCGATATCAGGCTGTCTTTTGGAACCCCAAAATCCCTCATTATCACTGACTCGTCCATACTGACCACCCCAGAAAACATGGCTGCGAAAACAATTGTCTGGACAGAGTTTGGAGGTTCAATTCCTAGAGTAACATCGTCCCAGAATGCCTCATACTCCTTTTCGAAAGTTGGCCGGTGGACCATTTGAGCGATCGGATGTACGCAAGCAAAGTATTGTTTGACAAGCCTGTCTGCCGCGAGTCGAGATGGTAGAAAGTCCACGAGTGATGCCTGGTGGCCGGGGGAACCAAAAAAGAATCCAGATGAGGGCATAATATACGAAGGCCCAGGTTTCAACCAGTCATTCGCCGGTGGTAGTGGATTAATGGATGGAGGAGGTGATCGACTTTCCTGTCCTTTACTGCCCGTCATAAACGTTTCCTGCATTGTATACTCAAGCTTTGAGAATCATCAGTGTAGTTCGACTTTGAAAGGATGGTAAACCAAGTATAAAAAATTCCATATTAGACATCCATTAGATTAATTGCACATTGGGCTTTATGTATTGAATGAACAGTCGAAAGAGATGGGGCCTCTTTCGCTTGGGTGGCAAACATAGCCAAAAACAAGGGGAACTCCTGACAATACGAGTAACCCTACTTGTACGCCGATGCCGCTTCCACACAAAATCTGGAGAGTGCTGAAAATAGAGGAATTGACAAACCTCTTGAGAAATCTTTGGCCTGAAGAAGCCCCCAATACGTTCCGTAATCCGCATTTTGCCCATCTGGATACCCAGATCCAAAAGATCATCATTCTCGCCATCATCTCCATAAGCAGCATCTACGACGGCGAGGGGGGTTGGCTCTAAGTCCTTCTCATCCTCATTGGCGGGTAAGTCGTCGTCTGCGTCATCAGGAACGGCCCTATCTTGACTTGGAGAAGCCCCAGAGGATTGGGTCGTATTTTTGGCGACATCTCGCTCCAGTAATCGCTCTAAGGACCCGACTTTCTCTTTGATCTCCGTGAGTTTTAACTGACTGGCTTGATCAAGGGCCGGAGCCAGAAAGACACAGTCCCGTGTGAACTTAACGCAATTCGTGCACGGATGAGATTTATTGCATTTCAACTTGCGGCGCCTGCACTCTAAACAGCTCGTAATCATGCGGTTTCGTCTGCGAATCCTAGGTGTCGATGAGCTTGGGGCAACTCCGGATACAGTAGTGGTAGGAAGCGGTGCTGCAGTTGTGGGAGGCGACGGTGTATGAGTATTTGGAGGGGAACTCGAAGCAGATACATTCGGGGCCAGTTTGGGGTCTTGATATTGCCCGTAGATGTTAGAGCTATTGAAGTAATCCATGGCTTGCAGTCTAGGAAGGATATGTATCACAAAACGTGACTGCTGTGCCAGATCGGGATAATCGGGATAATCGGGATACGAGGCAGCGGGAGGGTCTTGCCAGACTCCACAGCCAGAGCTTGATGTCTTGCAATACAATGCGGTAGTGCAGATAGAGGGAATAATGAGGTAGGGATTGTGAAGTTACGTCCGTAGGAAGTATTTGTATCCGTCCCCGAACCGGGAAAGGTGGGGCTCCCGCCGTTGTGGATCGGACATTTTAACAAAGCAATTCGGCTGTATGTTGTTCCGGCCCGTTTTAGGTAATCTCCGCCCCCACCCCAAGTGGAGGTCTTCATTGTCTTCACTCAAATTGAACCACTAATATGGGTATGTTTGGATTTCTTTTGATGCTATCTATCCGTCTAAACGCCAAATAAAAGGATCTCACCATGGCTCCAATGGAAATAAAATGCCTGAAAAGCGCATGCAAAGACCATTACCCTGCCGGTTTACCATGAAGACCAACGTACGAGCAAAGGTGGTATGGCCCATATTGCTTCCTCATCAAGCCATTAAAGTCGTGATGGCAACACCTGTGCCCCGGAGGCTTCCCCGTCCAATGCAAGATTTAAAAGGAAAATCCCACCCATGAATGTCGACCACCAATGACGTCTAAAGTTTATTGGGAAGCGCACTGGACTCTCTCGCCGCCTGGATGTCCATCTTCGTCATCTTCGTCCATAGCGGAAGCACCCTGAGCTCGAGCCTGCTGGGCTGGATCAACGTCCTCAAAGTCAACGATTTCCGTCATTATCTCTGCTGGTGGAGCCGAGGTTGGTGGTGAAGGGGGCAAAATTGCTTTCAAGGCTTCGAATGCTGCCGGATCTGAAGCAAAGCCCTTGAGAGGGAACTTTACATCGAATTGGACGTACATGTTGCCAAAATCGTGGTGACGCAATGATGGCATACCTTGGCCCCGGATCAACTTGATGGTACCTGTGAATATTAGTATAATTGCCAGACGTTCTATTTACTTGGCTAAACCTACCTGGGCTGATAACCTCTCCAGGCATGATCTCAACACTCAACCACCGATCATCCAAATGCTCAATGAAAATGGTGCCACCAGCAAGAGCTGTAACAAGGTCGATTTCTGCGTGATAGAAGAGGTCGTCATCTTTACGTTGAAATCGAGGATGAGGTTTTTGTTCGATCTCGAAGATTACATCGCCAGGTTGAACTCCAGGAGTTTGGTCGCCCTCGCCTCTAAACTCGATCTTGTGACCCGTTCGAACACCTCGATCCACATGAACATGTAGAACCTTTCTCTCAACCACGGTTTTCTTTCCGTTGCAGCCCTTGCACTTGTCTTTTTCGCGGATGATTTCTCCTTCTCCATTGCAGTCTGGGCAGACTGTTTGGAAGCGTTGAATCATGGGACCCATTTGGCGCATCATGGTCTTCATACCGTGACCATCACAGCCAGCACACTTTTTGACCGCGCCTTCTTTCCCACCTCTTCCATCACACTTAGGACAGATGACAGATTTTTGAAGGGCCAGCTTGGAAACTTTGCCTCGGTATATATCCTCCAACGAAACCTTGTGGACATGGTGAATCGTCCGGGCTTTTGGGGGTCCGCGTTGTTGCATACCTCCGCCGAACATGCCTCCAAGCCCACCACCACCGAAGGCGGAGCCACCACCGAAGAATTGTGAGAACAGGTCCTCGGCATTCATACCGCCGGCACCAGCACCGCCCTCTAGTCCCTCCTCTCCATATTGATCGTAGATAGAGCGCTTTTGGGGGTCGGAGAGAACCTCGTAAGCGTGTGAAAGATCTTTGAATTTGTCTGCAGCATCTGGATTGTGCGCGTTTTTATCTGTATCTCTTGTTTAGTGCCGCCCATTACTTCTGGGCACGGGTATAGACTTACCAGGATGGTGCTTTAAAGCCCCGATCTTATATGCCTTCTTTAGTTCAGCTTCTGTACAAGTTGGTGAGACCTGTTCAGACGTTAGTTTTGTCGCTTCGACCAGAGGCAGGATTTACGTACCCCAAGGATGTCGTAGAACTTAGTATCCTTCGCCATGTTTTCGGCTTATGTTGCGGAGCAGGTATCTATAGAAGAGTCGAGGTGTGATTCTGGCGTTCAAATTCGCGGCGCCCGAATCGGTTCTGTTCTGTCGGTCTGTTGGTGTAGAAATGTCTGTGCCCCTCTATCGCGCAACGCCGTTAGTCTTGGTAAGAAGAAAGCGATATTTGACAACCAAATAAGATTGCGACCCAGTGGGAAGAGAGAAAGGAAGATGTCCTCGAGGACCCAGGCAGCGGGGGGTTTACCTACACGGTCACGGTGAGGCTGCAGCCTTCGTCCGGGGCGCAAGATTTGTTCGGGGCTAGTCCCGCGGTGTTGTCTCGCTTTTGAAGAGTAGAATTTGACTCTTTAATGTTGCAGGAGATTGTGTATGGCGGAGGATAGGCGAGAGAGTAGAAAAGAAGAATTGGAGTGCAATGCGATGCGATGTTTTCTGGTCTTGATTGACCTTGGATCGCTGATAAAAAGTTCGGTTACCTGCTTTCGAACGTTGTGGACGCCGATAGAAAGATTTGCCCAGGGCTTAGATCCGGGGGGCAAACGGCAAGTGTAGGCAAGTCACGCAAAAAAAAGGTCCAAGTGAATGCAAAATTAGCTCTAGAATCATCCAGAAACCAACACGCCTTCTGGATTAAATCAAACAAGCTCCTTAATCCACAATCTTGGGATTTCCATGAACCTTCTTCGGTGACAGAGTTGTTGGAACACCTTCGGTCCAAATTTAGCTCCTCATGCACCAAGGGCACATCCTTGTCCGCCGACTTGACGGCCGCCCTCGGCTGAAAGACCAATGATCTTAAGTTCTGAGCCTGGAATTCTTGGTTTATCGGTCTGGTATTTTTTGAGTGCCGAATAAGTGGTTGAAAAGAAGGTAATACACCCACAGTAGGATAGTGATTTAGACTATGGTCTACAACAATATCCGGTACCGGTATATAATTTCTAATCAACAAAGCTGAGTTATTTTACTGTGAAATATTATGAGTTTAACTAGGTCAGGAACCCGGCGAGCCCCGTACTCAGAAAATACCGCACCGAGTAGCTCTGACATGTTATGTCAAAGGCCATACTCTAGTGACCACACTCCGGCGGCACATTATATAAAGAATTTGTTTTTCTCAAGTAGAATTTTGAAGTTGTACACGATTTATAATTAACTTATAGAGAATAGCGGGGAAAATAAGTATATAAAAGTAACCGTACATATAGGTATTCATAAATCGATTAAGTTTCCGTGGCATATTCCTTACTGTGACCCTTTGTCATATTATGTTGGGCGTCAATTCTTCTCAAAATTATTTTTGTGGATGCAAGAGTATTTTATGTTTTACATACTCGTTCGCTCTGTAGGAGCATCCAGCTTCTAGTAAGTCCGACGATTATTGCACACCAAATGCGATGCCACGAATTTTATTTTTTTTGAAACTCAATAGATTTGAGAAACTAGCATACGTTTTCCCTACTGTCTTCCTTATCGTGACATATTCATATCATGAGACGTTTTCGTTTTCAGTGCATGTACTCCATTTATGTTTCCGCCATGGCTATTCTCCTTATCGATAAGATGTCTCGAATGACATTGCGTTTGTAAGAGAGGGGCCGGTCAGGGGCGACGGGGGGCATATAGGCATGGGCTGGAGTTTTTAAAAGGGCGGGAATGCGCTGCGGGCAACAAACCTTTCGCAAGTAACTTCAATTCAAATCTTGTGATTGCAACTGTCAAAGCCAGTCTTCAGAATATTTCAAGTAATACACAGCACAATGAACGACCAAGAAGGATTTGCGGTCGCCGTTGAAGAGGCGAAGCAGGGATACCGGGAGGGCGGTGTTCCTGTGAGTTTTCGACTTGCATTCTGTTATTAGCATGGAGAAACTGATAAGTTTCGTGTTCGTGTGCAAGATTGGGGCAGCTCTTGTTTCTAAGGATGGAGCCCTCCTTGGCCGAGGGTGAGGCTCAATTCTGATACTGTCTTGCCATTTCTCTCTCTCTCTCTCTCTGACAGCTGAAAGCTTAGCTCTCATTTATTTTATCGATTTCCTTGCATTTACGGTGCTAATATATTTGCAGGCATAACATGCGTGTTCAGAAAGGATCAGCAATTCACCATGTAAGTGCTACTGTGCCTATCCATACCTTTTATATGTTGACCAATCAGGGTGAAACGTCCGCCTGTGACTAACCTTTTCCTTGGTCCCCCTTCCCTGATTCCCATTCTGGGTGGTCGGGAGGAAGTTTCGTCCTCTCGGCTCCTCTCCTCCTCTCTCCTCTCGCAAAAAACGCAGTGCTAATTCGTTGTAGTGGAAAACTCAGGCCGTCTACCTGCCTCGGCTTATAAAGGCGCAACTATGTTCACAACGTGAGTGAAGAGACTTTCTGTCTACATGCCATGTTCACTAAAAGAAAACAGTCTCTCGCCCTGCGATATGTGGTAGCTCTAATCCTCTTGTCTTCGAACAACTCAACGCTCACCTATTTTAGTACTGGCGCCTGTATCCTTTACGGTATTTCCCGTGTTGTGATTGGTGAAAACAAAACTTTTCTTGGCGGCGAAGCCTACTTGAAGCAGCGAGGTGTCGAAGTGGTGGTTCTGGAAAGTAAGGAGTGCCAGGACCTAATGGAAAAATTCATATGCGAGAAGCCTGAAATCTGGTATGTCGAGTATCCTTGCTTATTGAAGAGTTGGCTGAAAAAGAATAAAGGAACGAAGACATTGGAGAGGAACAGAGAGTTCATTCCAAAGAATCAAAATAGGACCTTAAGCAGCTTCTTAGTGCTTCTGTTTGAATCTATTTTCAACATCCATCTACATGGGCAATTATTTTCCAGTTAATCGATGTATTTCTTCAAAATAGAACCTCAAATCATCAGGTTTAACACCAGGTGTAATTCCTATTAACCTGTTAGTTTATTGAGGCATGGACTCGGAAAAACCACCTACCGTGACCAAGATTTGCGATCCAACCTTGTTTTCCACCTCCAAAACCTTCAATCATACTCTCTACAGCCTTTGTGATAGCTTCCCTGGTTCCATATAAAACACCTGGGTCTGCATTGCCTTGAAAGACAACCGGCCGGCCCCCTCTGATTTTCACGGCTTCTGCTGGATCTTGCAGCCAATCCAGACCTACTACTTGATATCCCAGGTTGCAGAGCGAATCCAGCGCGTACCAAGCCCCTTTAGCAAAAACGACCATCGGTACAGGGTCTAACTTCAATTCCTTCAAACGTTTTGGAAGATTCTCGGAGATGTATGCAAGATATTGCAGAGAAAACTCCTTAAAGGACGATGGCGATAATTCAGCAGCCCACGAGTCGAACACTTGCACTAGCTATATAGACAATTAGGAGGTGTATATTAAAACTCATGGCAGTGCAACGTACCTGGGCACCTGCCTGGATTTGCAAAGCCAAGTACTCAACACAAACTTCAGCTATTTTCTGCAGTAGAGCCTTAGTGGCCTCTGGATACTTGTAAATCCAGGTTTTGGTCTGGATGAAAAGCTTGCTTCCGCCACCCTCTACCATATAACACAGCAGGGTCCACGGAGCTCCGCAAAAGCCATATAATGGAACACGTCCTTTCAGTTTATGTCTGGTTAAAGTGATAGCCTTGTAAACATAATCCAGCTCGGCAGCCGCATCCACCTTTTTCTGCAGAACCTCTTCATATTGTCCATCATCTGGAGACTTGAGAGGTTTGGGGAAATGAGGACCCTTTCCATCGAGCATCTCAACAGTCATTCCTAGAGCTTGAGGGATCACCAGGATATCTGAAAATATGATGGCGGCATCGATAAGTCCGGTAAATCTTTCGACTGGCTGGAGAGTCAAGGTGGATGCGATTTCTGGCGAGCGACAGCATTCGAAAAAGTCGTGCTTTCCTTTGGCCTCATGATATTCAGGCAAGTATCGTCCAGCTATAATATGTTATTCGGACCACTCTTCGTGAACCGCAGCAGGAGATCGCACCTTGACGCATCACCCACATGGGCGGCCTCTCGACTTTTTGGCCTGAAATCATTAGTTTGTGCGATGTTCATTACTGAGAAGACACTGACCCCATGCTGCTCGAACGATCAAGTCGTTCTTTAGAGGTTCGAATTGATGCGCCATGGAAATTCCTCTCGATATCGAATTTGGATGTGGGTATTTGAGGGGTTGAACACACATGTACAATACGCACCTTGCCCCACTACAAAGTAAAGCTGGGAGGTTTGGTTCCTGAACTAACCGAGTGCTTCCATCCGAAGATGGTCCGGTCAGGGGTGACACGAGCCACCTGCACGTAAGAACCACACCTCAATCTCAATTCCTCGATATCAAGCTTCACGACGCCCACCTGCGCAACTTAGCAATTGAGCATCAGCAACTTTCGAAACATATCAACCTTCAACTTTCAACCTTCAACCTTCAAACTTACTGCTCGGCACCTGCCTGGATGTGTTGCTCCTCTCTCGTCCATATGCCGCGACAGACTCGATAACCCATGCCGAGCTGTTTTCCCTCCTACCGTCGAGCAGTGCAGCGCCAATTATTGCTGCCTACTGAGACTGTATGGATATCTGAGGACGTGTTATGCCAGGCGTTCAACCGCTTTGTCAGTCTGTCGAAGACGTCCAGGCGCTATGGGAGCTTCGTACCGGGTCCTCTCGAGGCTCGTAGACGTATGGGGAAACGACGAATGGCATACGCATCTCAATCGACTCCCTCCTCCCCGTTTGCTCTTGGGCCTATATGGAATTTGTTCGCGGAAACCGATATGACGAGGTTTCAATGGGAGCCACCCACGCCTCGCGCCTCCGACCTACATGCTCCCCCCGACAGGCTCCAGAGCTGGTTGTCAGGATTACTTACAGCGCCAAGGGAAGAAGTTTCTGTAGCACTGGAGAACTCGCCATCAATCGCAAAGTCTTCCACGCAAACCTTGAAACTCGCAGATGTTCTGGAGTTCCGCAAAGATTTTCAGCTCGGTAGTGAAGATCAGAAGCTCAAGTTATGCCAATATATCAGTCAAAAGCTGAGGGCGAACCTTGTCCTGGGCGAAGTTTCCGAGGTCGTTCTTCGTCTCGCACTCGGTTGGGATTTGGCAAGGGTTATGCATCAAGGATTTTCTGATTCAAAACTGGCAGACTCGCAATGCCTCTCGTTTTACCAGGCCATCTGGGAAGGAATTTTAAGCTGCAAAGTTGTTCGCCCTGATGAGTTGGACGGAGACACTATGAATAGGCTCTTGAAGCGCCTCTCGGAACTTCGACATTCCCCAGACGTACAGGGGATAGCCTGCGCTGTGCTTAGTTCCGCTTCCACCACTCAGCTCAAGAAGATGAGACCAGGAGCAACCTGTTTAATCTCTTCGTGGGCTCAGAGTTGGATGTCGTTTCAACACCCTGTCGGTATCCAGCCTTGTTCAGCCCAAGTTGAAATGAACGTAGCACATATTGACAGTAGAATTCTTGAACTTCAAGACTTATTTGCTGCTGTGCCTAACACCACACTAAGCGGAGAAAGGATCGCTAGGATTCGAGAGGCTCTTCATGGTACCCAGCGCTGTATCGTAAAGAGCATCGATGTGATTGATGGCGCTGAGGACTGCACATCTCCAAACAGTGCATCTATCAGAACTCTTGCTGAATCTCTTAGCAAGATTTCTAGGGACTCTGGTTTTATGTCCAGTATCATCATGTCATGCTCGCAACAAATTGCAACCAAAATCCACTCGCTAGGAAAACCAAACGCCATGGGGCGGTCTGTCAAAAGATATAATCGGCTGGGTTATAAAAGAAGACTTCATTCTAATTGGTTATCTTTACTGAGTCAAATTCCTCATCTGGATCCGAAACTGTTTATCCGCGCTTGGAAACTTCTGGGGATATCACATAGCCCTTTATCTCAACCTCGTACTTCTCGACGCCCTCGTACCCCTGCAACTGATAGCCTTCTCAAGCAAAGTTTGGCAAGCAACATAGTTCTCAGACACTGGATCAACCTAGAAATTTTTGAATGTCCGCAACTTGTCAGAAATGCTTTCGAACTCACGCCAAAACCCGAGCAAAATTTTGCTTCACTGCTCTTTACGATCAACAAATACGAAAAATGGTGTTCGGGAAAGATTCAGATGCTTGTTACTATACTGCACCGCCTGGGGAGGTTTGATATGGTTCATGGAATCCTTTCTCAAATGAAGGAGCTTGGGATAAAGCTTCCAACGAGAATTATAGCTGATTGTTTGGAGCCCATGAGCTTCGAAAATGTTCGCCTTGCGTACAACATACACAACCTTTGGCTGCCTATGCGGTCTGATGTCAAAAGCATTCGTCTTGAGTTCTGTCCGAATTTTGTGCTATCATTGATAGACGATCCTCTAACACCTCCCGAAAATATATGGAAACTCCTAAGAATTCCGGTGTACGAATCCCTCCCGCCTTACCTCTGGCCAGGAATTACCAATAATCCGAACGAGCGCTTATCTCCCAAGATGGTGGATCTTATAACCAAAATAGCAATCGCATTTGCACAGTCAAAATGTCGGCCTCCGAGGGTTGCCCTGCGAAATGTTTATCAATGCCTGATGCATTTACGGATTTACCGTGCCCCCGTGAGCCCCGAAATGACTCAGGCCATCTCTCAATCTGGTCTTACTCGAGAGATGCTTCGAGGCCGTTTCATCAGCCAGGGAAGGCTGGAGTGGGCGTTTCCTCTAATCCAGGAGGTCGAGGGAACAGAAGTTGCAGAAACTGTAGATAAAATTATATTCCATCACAGAAAGTTGTTGATAGAAAACAGAAGGCTGCGAAGCAAACGAAGAAGGACTCTTAAAACTGGGCTGATATCTTAGAGAAATTGAAGGTTGAAGAGTTCGAGCTCAACATAGTTTTTTAGACCCAGTAAAAGGTCACAGATTATGATGTGAATAAAACATAAACACCAGCATCTTTCTTTCATGATACCTTGCTTATTATGATTCGTTTCCATCATCCGTTTATGGTAGAATCTTCATCCAAAGCCGCCTGATGCGGGTCAATTTCGCCTCCTCCATTCCGGTCTTCTGTGGCTGCACTTCCGACCTCTGTGACTACCCCCTCATCCCGATCTTCATTATCTCTCTTCCGCAAGTTCTCAATGCCGTATAGCAGATTCTTAAGTGCCACGATGTTCACATTTCCCGCTTGCCTGTTTTCAATGTCCTTGGCAATCGATTTCTCAAACACAGTTTCCGGTACCCATAAGCCATTTCCGAAATGAAAGGATAGCAGAGGTGTCGCCGTCTCGTCCCCAAGAGTTCGTACTTCCGATGTCGAGCCTGGCTTAAAGACATTGTCAATGGAAACGATGAGTTTGTTGAGGGGTACTGCAGTCTCTGAAGCGACAAGGTTTGTTACGACGGACAGGGCATTGCCTGGCAAGTTGAGGGTCTGCTTGTATTGTAGTGTGTTTTCCCGTGTGAGTGAAAACACGAACAATGCAGGGACACTTATTTCCTTTTAGTAAACTTTCTTTCTGGAGGTGGTGGGGTGACTTACGCTTCACAAGTGACAATGACGGTGCTCAAGGCCTCTCCTTCAGAGGATATTTTCGCAGAGAAAATGCCAGACACCGCAATTTTCGTCGATCCCAGCAAGGCCGTCTGCTCCTCTGCTTCTTTTCCGCTGAATAATACAGTTCCAACATAGGACTTGAGTTCAGCCCCAGAAATCAATTCTCCTGATTCCCATCTCCAAACAAACAGGTTATTGTCACCTCCACCAGAAATTAGCAAATCAGGTCGTTCCTTCGGGATACATATTCGACTAATGAATTCCTTATGCCCTAGACAAAAGCCTTCAATAATATGCGTCTGGGGCGTGCCTCTCGAAACACGAATATGCTCATCCCTGTCTGCAGTAATAATATAATTTTTCCCATTTGAATACGCCAGCTTCACATCTGTAAGCAGGGAAACATGACCCAGTAATAGAGAGTGCTCAAATGTTGGTCCGGTTTTCTCAGCGCCCGTCAACGCTTGCCGTTTTTGATTTGCGAGCGCTTTGCGATTCCTTTGAGAGTGGATTGTAAGTTCATTAGCTGCGGGTTTGAAAGGTCTTTCTGAGATGACAGAGGATTCCCTTGATACTTCCTTTGGAGCTGCGGTCTCGGAAGCAATCAAGGGAAGGGAATATACGTCCCCAAACTTGTCGGCACTGATTATCGTCACGCTATCTTTCGTGATTTCCAGGGCACATGGGCGTTTAGGCATAGTTCTGAAATGAGTTAGATACACTAAGTGAAAGCTAATTGACTCGAGCGACTTGCCTCTGGCTGAGTTGGTTCAGTCTGGGCACCCCATCTGCCTCCATAAGTTCAAATACTCTAATGTTCTTATCTTCCCCTGTGATAGCAACTACATGTCCACTGCTCTTCGTGACAGTAAGTGCGATAACAGCAGGAGCATCAAAGCCACTTGCTACTGCTGCTGATCTGCTGTTTTGTTTTTGCTTCTTCTGCTTCTTCCCACCTCCTAGCCTGTCCTTCGAGTCTTCTACGAGCTCATTGGACTCGTTGGGAAGGCCCAATTCTGTCTTCTCATCCCCAGTTTGAGAGAGCTTTCTTCTCTTTGCTGGAGGAGAGCTTGGAGAGGTCGCGTCCACCTTGATATCGAAGGACGACGATCGTGAGTCCTGGTGCGCGAATTCAGCGCCGGTCTCTCCAGCAATTCCATTCGCGTTTTCCGATCCTTGGAGAGATGGACAAGTCCACCTGGAGAAGTATGAACCATCATCGAGACCGAACAAGTCGATGTGAGAACCACTGGCAGCCACGAGATATTTCCCACATTTCTCAAGGCACTGATATGGCATTCTTGGACGTGCCATATCTACTGGAAGTTCTTCGAAATGCTTTTGATTATTTTTCGTGTTCGGATTTGGCACGATTGAAGTGCCTTGAGAAATATTTCGAGGGTAATCACGTGATACAGACCGTAGCCAATTGATGGTAAGCGAAAGCCCCACGCTAAGCTCTCAAGCCCACAACGATATTCTCGAAATTGTCGACTGGTTCTCGCGACAATCAACGAACTCCGAAATCTCTCTCAAGTAACCCCATTTCAATCCACAACATCTGACCCTTAAACATCCTTTCTTCATTCTAAGAAGATATGGGGGGCAGATCAGCAAACAAGGCCGGCTACTTCGACAAGCTGAAGGGCCTATTGGAAGAGTACAAGAGCATTTTCATTGTCTCCGTCGACAATGTCAGCTCCCAGCAGATGCACGAGATCAGACACACCCTCCGTGGCGAAGGTGTTGTCCTGATGGGAAAGAACACCATGGTGCGAGATATTCCCAAGCTTTACCGCAGACGCAGATGCAGACGCAGAATCTAATTTTCAATCTTCCTAGGTCCGTCGTGCCGTCAAGGGCTTCCTTGGAGACAACCCCGAATATGAGCGTCTCCTTCCTTTCGTCAAGGGCAATGTCGGCTTCGTTTTCACCAATGCCGATCTCAAGGTTATTCGTGACAAGATTCTCGCAAACAAGGTCGCTGCTCCTGCCAGAGCTGGTGCCGTAGCCCCTGCCGATGTGTTCATCCCAGCTGGTAACACTGGTATGGAACCCGGAAAGACCTCTTTCTTCCAGGCTCTCGGTGTCCCAACCAAGATTGCTCGTGGTACCATTGAAATTACGGCCGATTTGAAGCTCGTCGAAGCTGGAAGCAAGGTCGGAGCTTCAGAAGCTACCCTGCTCAACATGTTGAACATCTCACCCTTCACATATGGTATGGGTATTTCCCAGGTGTACGATCAAGGCAACGCTTTCCCACCAAGCGTTCTCGATATTGAGGAGTCTCAGCTTCTCAAGGCCCTCTCCAGCGCTATCACCGCAATTGCTTGCATTTCATTGGCCGCCAACTTCCCTACTCTGCCATCCGTTGTGCACTCCGTCATCAATGCCTACAAGAAGGTTCTAGCTGTCGCCGTCGAGACCGAGTACAGCTGGCCCGAAATAGAGGAATTGAAGGACCGTATCGCCAACCCCGATGCATACGCGTCTGCTGGCCCAGCTGCTGGTGCAACCGACTCCGCTCCAGTTGCGGAGGCGGAGGAGGAGAAAAAGGAAGAGTCCGAGGCTGAAGAATCTGGAGATGAAGGTTTCGGAGGACTGTTCGACTAAATCAAACGTGACTTTGCATAAGTTCGAGGGATGATTGGGTTTACGACACGAATCATAAATGCATATAGAGAGTATGCATTCGCAAATACTAAGATGTAGCTCACAAAGCACGTTTTCTGCAACACAACCTCACAGAATCATGACTGTCGACAAAGTGAAATGCTCAAATATCCCAAAGCATTTCAATCACGTTGAAAAGGTCAGTGAGCTTATTCCTTGTATTACACACGCCTTTCAAACTACAAGCATTATGATGATTAAATATCAAAAGCTTTTTAACCCTTAATGGAGATTTGCTCCTTGAAGACCAAAAACAACTCTAATTTTTTCCTGATTGCTCATTCCAACACTACTCTTTACACAATATCGCTCAAACCTATCTAGGCAATGCTAACAAGCTTCTCTAGATTCACATTTGTTTTCTAAGACGCGCCTCGCAACACTTATTGTCTCCTCCGGCAATCCCGCTAGCCTTGCAACTTTCAAAGCATGACTCTTCCTGTTGACACCATCCCTCAATCTATGTACATACCTGAACCCCCCCCCAACCTGATCCTCTTCGACATCCGTGCAGTAAAATCCCACTCCTTCCATCTTCCCCTCTATAG
>JAAMPI010000127.1:0-61973 GCA_013054445.1 Cudoniella acicularis
TTGGCGTAGTTTTAGGTTTGGGACTGGGTGTTGGGAGGTTTTGGGGTTATTAAGGTTAATTTGTATAAGGAGAGTGTGCGCTTGGCCCCTGAAAGAGTGAAGGGGCTCAGTCACCTGATCTGTCAAGGTGTTAATTGAAGTGGCACTCTACCACAGCAAAAATCTGTTTCTAATGAGAATTATGCTCAAAAACTCGCTTCCCTGCGATGGAGTACATTTTTGCTATTTCTTGTTGATTCAATAATACTAAAATCGTGTCTAAATCAATGCCACAAAAATAGGAGGTAGTGTCGCTAACATACAGCGTACGAACCCCTATAATTAACGAGTATCACATCAAAGCATCGCAATCCCTCTAAGAGGCAACAAAATTTCGTTACGGTATAGTTTATAAAGGGTTTTAAAAGAAATCATTTGCTAAAATTGGAACCTTAGAAGAGCAGCTTGCTCTCCACAATTATGCGATAAGTTGTTCGTGCTTTCAATTGATTGACGTATAAATTACGTGGTTACAGTGACTCTGGCGCTGTAACTCAGTGAGTGTACGCTAGATCACAGGGACTTACATCCTATAAATTAACGACTGGGTGCCGATCACCTGTACACTACTTTCAAATTATCAAGTAATATAACAAACAAACAACAGTCCGCGCAAGTTCAATGACAGCAGCAGCAGCATCACGCTGCTGTCAATTTAAATTCTGAGTTTCGCTTTCAATTCCAACTCAAATATACCCACCATCAACTGACAAAAACAAGTTGTTTTTAAATCCAATCACCCATTCATATCCTTCTGTCTATGTGAGTTCAGTCCCATTTGAGCAACAACCCGAGGAAGGAAAATCAGTAAGATGACAGGTACAGATGCTAATGCTCATGCCGGGTAAGGTTGAAGGAATGTCTTCAGGTGCTTTAAAGGATAATAAATTGTTATAGAAATATCTAACAGCCCTTTTATTACAACTCGTGAAATCACGTATCAGGCAGATGGGTATTCCTGCTAAATTAATGTAACCTCAAGTGAATCGGGACATCTCCTGTATCTCAACTCCTTGGTTATACTAAAAAGGGTTAAAGACTGCACAGCGAAGTTTATCAGTAATATAAAAGTACAGAGATGGACGATTCTTTGGCGAATAACTCTACTGAAACCATGATCGATAAGGATGCATGTTAAAGCTCAAGCTGAAGCAATGTATAAGTCGACCTGGAATCAGGTAGCTTACCAGTTTCAAAAGATTCTAACTCTGGCTTTTGCCAGCAAAATCATTGTGACAAACTTACAATGAAGTTTAAAAGGATGTCTGAACCTATTGAGCGTCCAGTAGTACATAAGTAACAACAATGAAAAGCACATTCCAAAGCCGGACTGTGAACAAACTTTGATGCTTGAGCGAACGAGTGAGCCGGCTGCGGTACGGTCATTAGCTATCCCGTTCACTGAATTACTGAATCAGTGATATAATGAGAAGACCCATAACAAAGTGGTGGTTTGTGGTGAAGCTATTAAAAATATAGAGATAAGGAGAAAACCGGCACGATACCATCATGGCATTTTCCTGAATTTTTCATCTGGGACTTCTGGAAGTATAGTATAACAGAATTGAAGCAGAATAGATAGAGACAGTAAAGTACAAGAAAATAAAATGGAAAAGACCCCCCCAGAAATGCTTCAAACATCATATAACCAGCAAATACAATAAAAAAAAAATAAAACATAACAGCTGCATTCCACAAGTCACCCGAACGCAAAAGCCCCCGCAGTCTCAAGTGGCTTTCCTTGAAGCAACCTACAGTAGCTTGTTGAATTTTAGGGAACTGTTTCTAGATCGGGACATTTGACCTGACAACACTCAGAATATATTTTTTTGAGAGGGGACAGAGGAAGCTGGACTCAGCGAAGAAAAGAAATTTGCTCAATGGACCCATAGTTGGTCATATATAGGAAGTGTCTGGCGAGCTCTAAGATGAGGAATTTGAACTTGGGATATCCCGGGATGGGCATAGTACTGTATAGATTGATGAGAGCCAGTTTGAGTGATACTTAAGCCTTTAGAATATAGATAAGATGAAAAGATTAGTACGGGTATTAACTTTGTAAATACCTCTATATCTGTGAATATTTGAGTGGTATAGTTACCTAGGTAGTAAGTCCCTCTATATCCACGAGTCGTCGGAGTCGATAACGAAAACTTGACCCTCTGTATTAGGAAGGAATAGCGCAAACCGACTCTCGTCAACCTCTACGGTCTCTTTTGAGGTTTAAGTGCTGGGGTATCGACGATCGATTCGAATTGGTGTAGAGGGTATGTCGTGTATATGTTCCATAGCGAGCAAGTGTTCGTAAGTTTTGTCTAGACTCTTGGGTTTTTTCTCCACTTAAACGTTAGAATTCTATTTCGGATTGTGAGAGAGCTTTGCGAGGAATGATATCAATTATACCAAACTGCGAAGTCCAACCAAAGCGCAACCATATCTGCCATCCCAGGAGAGGGGCAAACGGCTTTGAGCTCTTTTCCTTTCCACTTGTCGATTGCAATCCAATTTCTTGGGCAACGCAGTTACCCATTCACACCGTCACCGGAACGAAGTCGGACTTCCACTATGTAGCCCCTAAATCAGGAAGGCATTAATTCCCAAAATCAGTTCCAGCCCTCCGACAAGCCTCCAATAAATTTATGCAATGCTGAGATAACCGGGCCTTCAGTCTTCTATGTCAACAGACTTATAGTACCAGTCTTTGTCTTGGGTGACATAGAGCGTCAATTTTGAGGCACACTCTGCCCATATTGCGTCAACTAGTCGATTCTCATTAAGGCTTGCCAGTGGTCCCTTGACACCGGCATCCCGTAAAACATCGGTGACAGCACGTCCCAAAACGGCACCGTTTGTCACCTAGGAGCAGGGCCGCTTCAGAGGAGATGTCCAAACGCATCCTGTAGCACGTTCGCCTATTGGGGGGAGAATAAAAGCCAGAATAATTTGCGCAGCAACACTCTTCGCCGTGGGCGGATTCGTTTCGTCAAAGGCTCCGGGTCCTTTGGAAAGACCGCACCAACTACCAGTGTGGATTATTCTTTTGCCCGGCAGGGTCAAAATAACCAATACTTGATCGGCATTTTTGAACTTCTGTTGAACTTTTTCAGGCTGGTCTCTGATATGACGGATGGAGATGTGCCAATCGTTTCGAATCGAACGGTCAAATTGGCAAACTTTTGACCGCTCTAATGCATTGAAGGCTCAAGTAACTGAGGCAATATCAGGGTAAGTCTCCTCAGGTTGTTTCTCAAAAGCATCCCACGCTTGATCCCGAAGTTTAGAGGCACGCTCCGATGGGATGATATGAGCATTGGCGTCCTAGAAATAATTAGTTTTTGTGGAAAGAAACGGTAGACAGGGCCAAACCGTTGTAATTGGGGTACCCATTGTGCTTGTCGTGAGCAGCGAATGTGCTGGGTAGTAATGTGCAAGCAAGAGGATTATTGTATGCAAGACGCTGGGAGAGTGCGCGAGTCCAGAACGTCTGGTCACGATGCAAAACGTAAGAATGTGATGGTTTGATGATGAAGAGGAGGCGGGAAAGCTGGAAGAACATGATGAGCAACATGATATGGGCAGAACAGTCAAAATGGAAGGTGCTACGGGAGTGGGAAGGTTTTGGGCTGGAAGGAGAGAAGAAGAGGAAGAGAAAGATCCAGAGAAGGAGCGTTTCAGGGCTACCGTAGAGATTGACGAGAGTCGATTTGCGCTATGCCTCTGTTTATTATCGACTCGTGGATGCAGGGGAAAGTGGTATACTATCTAGGAAACTACGCTACTGAATTATTCATAGATGCTGAGATATTTAGAAAGTCAACAGCCCTACTAATCTTTTCATCTGTATTCTAATTTATACGGATATCAGTGCTAAACTTTCAGGGGGTACACGCGACTTTCAGGTACCTACTGCCCCTCTAGGCCAGCACCTCCCTAGGGGCAACCCCTGGAGTCTGCTACAGAACGCCACTTTATTTACTCCCCGCATAATTCAGAAGCTCGACAGAGACAACCACATCGACGCGGATCACAACTCCGCGGAGGCCACGCCTTCTAACGGCGAAGCACATTGGAGCACACGATTATTCTCGATAATTACTTCCGGCGGTGCGCGTAGCCGTCATCGACAAACAATGGAGCTGCGGAGCGGAAAGCAAATCGAGCGTACGCCTGCGACTGCGAACGACGACAGCAACATCAACCGCAATGCCGACAGTAGCAGAGAGGAAAATGACGGCCCTCAAGAGCAGTGCTGGAGATGCCAGATGCTGGAACTTCCTGTAAGCGCTATTGAAAACTGCTGTCACAGGCTCCAGGAAATACTGACGTGCTTTTGCAGTGCAACGGTGGGTCACCATGCCGTAAATGCTCTACAGATGGGGTCAAGGAAGATTTCAAGTGCATTCGAGGTACATTGAGGGACATGCTTCAGAATATGTATCCAAGTAAGGTCTATTCTCCGCAGGATGTGGCAACAAACTAATGTGTGCCTTCCAGGAATACCAGGTCTAGGCTCGAGCAAGTGGATTCTACCGGCCATCGATAACATCGCGCTTGAGGTACAAAAACGACACCATAAGCCTTCCAAAGATATTCCAGATATCGACGTGTCTACAGCCTGGAAAAGCCCGAATAGGAGATGCGAGCTTGAATTAGTGCTATATGTGAGGCAGTTCCACCAAATCAACGCTCGCTGGGAGAACTGGTTTGACTCCATTACCGACGGGATTATTGAACAATGTGCCAAGATCCAGGAGGATATTATATTGGAAGCTCGGTACTACTCAAAACCTTTGACGGAGGAAGATCTCCTTATCGCGTCTACGTTCAGAGTGTTGAATCTTGTTCACGACATTACGAAACTCGGCTCCTGTCTACAGCCCCGTTCAAAGCTAGATTTCATAGGCTCCAGCTACTTGGAATCCGAGGCAGTCACGCGCAGCGGTGATAATTTAACGATACTGGTCTCTCGATGCGAAGCCCCTAAGCCGGATCAAGGTGTGGATATCTCCTCATTGATACAAAACATCGTTGCTGCTCTTCAGCGGCTTCTGCTCCGAGGTCAACCTCCTGATTGGCCCACAGCATTCTGCACCCTCTCCTTATTAAAGCTCGTGGAAGGGCAGCTGGTCACGTTTGTCGACTTCGACTACATTGATGGTTTCAACAAGGGGCCACGTGTGTTGCATGAAGTGTGGAAGGCCCTTTGTCAGTTATACGACACTATATCGAGAGGAAATAACCCTCTGAAAGCTAGATGGGATGGCAATGCGTATGTAAGAGAAGTGGGTGGAATGTGCCATGCGCCTTCGCACTTTGAGGCATTGAATGAGCTATGGACAGACGAGGGTACATATCCTCAAATATCCTAACACTGAAGTCATGTGAAATGCTGATGAAATTCCCCCAGGTTTTAGTGATACGATTCAACGTCAGGATCTGCCACAAAGGATGGATCACTTTGTAAGGGGCGAGGTCAATTGACAGTCGGACAGAGCACGTCTTGACTATTGACTTGCATATGCACTGTATTGCTGCAATTTGAGCACAGCTAGCTCGCTCTTGTTAGGACACTAGTCCAAGATAGTAGCATAAAACCAACTACTCTTTCTTTCAGCTATCAGGGGTTAGCTTACACGCGTTCAGATTCAATCTCCGATTCAATTCTTCCTGTACTTCGGACTCCACAAATTTACCCCTCTACTCCACGGTGCCAGATCTAAATTTTCACCGCCCAAGACGCGCTAGCTCGTTTCGGGCTGGTAACCCCGCTAATGTGGGGTATTGAAACGGCAGAACTTCTGAACATTTTTCTATCGGGACCTGGCGCTTGATCTTCTCTCCTGCACAAATTCTCACACCACTTTCCGTCAACACCAAAAATCCAACACAACCAGATATCTGCAAACACGAAGCAAGATGTCTGCCAACGACACCTACCAGACGCCTCTGGCTTCACGCTATGCAAGTAAGTCACTTCCCAGGACACAATGGCTTGCGTAAACAGCCTTGTACTGACTTGCTATGCAGGCAAGGAGATGAAGGAGATCTTTTCCGCGAGAACCCGTGCGAGTACATGGCGCAAGCTTTGGTTGAACTTGGCAGAGGCGGAGAAGGAGCTTGGATTGGATATCTCTGATGAGGCTATTGAGCAGATGAAGGCCAATCTTGTTATGACGGACAAGTGCTTCCAGGTATGTCTGGTCTGCCTTCGACTTCATCCTGGCCTGGAAACTTAACTTCTGGATCATCTCTTAAGAGGCTACGCTAACACAATTTTCTCCAAGACTGCTGCCGAGGAGGAGAAAAAGCGCCGCCATGATGTGATGGGTTTGTCCTCAATTGCTACTTGAGTGAATAAAACTAACAAATCAAGCACACGTTCATGCCTTTGGTCAGGTTGCACCAAAAGCTGCTGGCATCATCCACTGGGGCGCTACATCGTAAGTATGTCCTTTGACACCCCCCTTCCCTCCCCCCAAAGCTTCGAAAGACCAATTCCAGGAGAGCATTTTCTCTAAAGCCTAAAGAAGTCATTTTTATCCATTCACTCTAAAAACATAGTGAATTTGGAACTTGCTAACTCCCTGATCATTTAGTTGCTACGTCACTGTATGTGCCGACTCTAAATGAGCTCTATTTGAACCTCGGTTCAAGATATTCTCGAAATTTTCAAAGACTAACACTCAATCAAAACAGGACAACAGCGACCTCATTTTCCAGAGAGATGCCCTCGACCTATTGCTTCCTAAGCTAGCTACGATTATCCACAAGCTCAAGGAGTTTGCCCGCGAATACAAGGATCTTCCTACCCTCGGCTATACGGTAAGCACACTGTTTGTTTCCTCTGGTAACCCGTAAATGTGCTAATTCTTCAAATTCAGCACTACCAACCTGCTCAATTGATTACTGTTGGCCGCAGAGCTGCTCAATGGGTTCAAGATTTGGTCATGGACCTTGAGGATATCTCCAAAGTTCGCTCCGACCTTCGGTTCCGTGGTGCTCAGGGTACAACTGGTACTCAGGCTTCCTTCATGGAGATCTTCCATGGAGATGGTGCAAAGATTGATAAGTTGAATGAACTTCTCTGTGCCAAGGCTGGTTTCCATTCTTGCTATGCAATCAGCACTCAAACCTACACGTTTGTGCCCCTCCTATGTGTGGATAGGGAAAGCAACAGCTGATTCTTCTGTAGCCGTAAGGTCGACTTGCGCATTGCTAATGCAGTCTCTGCCTTTGGTGACACCGTTCAAAGAATTACTTCTGATGTGAGTGTTTGATGTTATTCCTTGAATTACTTTCAGCTTACATTCTCTTCAGATTCGCCATCTTGCTGCCCAAAAGGAGATGGAGGAACCCTGTAAGTGATTTCAATTTGTAAGTCTGCTAGAAATTTAAGTACTAATCACACAATTTCTAGTCGAGAAGGATCAGATTGGAAGCAGTGCTATGGCATACAAACGGCGAGAGGGAATCTCCCAAACCAATCCCCGAAGACATTGCTAATATTTTTTAGCAATCCCATGCGTTGTGAGCGAATTGCTGGATTGGGCCGTCATCTTTCAAATCTAAACAAGTCCGCTGCCATGACCTATAATGCTCAATGGTTTGAGTAAGGGATCTCGTCTCCGGTAACGGACAACGCTGATCTAAACTTTCAACAGGCGTACTTTGGATGACAGTGCCATTCGCCGCATCACAATCCCTGAGATATTCTTGTGTGCCGATGCTATCTGCATGACATTGGACAATGTTGCCAGCGTAAGTGCAATGGTGGTCTTTTTTAAGTTTAAAGGCTAATTTTCTAAAGGGGTTGGTTGTCTACCCTGCCCGAATCCACAGCCGGTTGATGGAGGAGCTTCCGTTCATGGCTACTGAGAACATCAGTAAATTGCCCTTCTTCACATTGTAGAACTTTACACCTCCAGCCTTTGGGCTTAATACCCTGCAATACGCTTTCAATACTTGAACAAAAGAAATGCTAACCATACCACTTTCCAGTCATGAAGTTGGTTGCTTTGGGAAAGAGCCGCCAAGATGCTCACGAGGAGATCCGTGTCTTGAGCCACCAAGCTAGCGATGTCGTCAAGAAGCAGGGTCTGCAAAATGATCTGATTGAACGCATCAAGCGAACCGAGTTCTTCGTAAGCTACTCTCATTCTTTTCTTATTCTCTTACTGACACCATCTGTAGAAGCCAGTCTGGGGTGAGATTGACGGCATGCTTGATCCCAAGAACTTCACTGGTCGTTCAGCTGAACAAGTCGAGCGGTACTGCGGTCCAGGCGGTGAGGTCGAGAAGGCATTGGAGCCTTACCAGAAGCATATCAATGCCAGCAAGGTCGTTGAGCTTACCGTCTAAAAGCCTTTTGGAAAATGTGACCAAGATTCGGAGTTTTGGGCGTTTGGGATATGCATTCTGACATTTCTGGACGTTTTTCTGGGTCGACACATACTTTACCAGTGGGCTTAGACTCTTGGAGGGAGTGGCTGGCTATCATTTGACGCGAGCTTTTGATAGCGGTTGGGCGAGGTTGATGCATTGGCAGGCAGGTATCTGCATGTCCTCTGACTGATTTTTCAGAGCACACAAAATACAAAATCTTACAAACACTTTTCGGTTCTCGATATCCCATACGCTCTATTCTTGCATGCTTGTCTCTACATCCAGCATGTACTGTCCGGTACGGAGAAGCTCAACCACCTTCCTTTAGTCCTACATGAATATTCTTGAATAACAGGGGAATATAATCCTTTGCTATTCCATTCATATCATGTAATCTTACATTTCCCAAACCCTTTTTTCCAACGCCACCCGTCACCTCCGCTTCGCGAAAATCAACTACAATTCCGTACTCGTTACCTTTTACGTACTACCCCAGCGCTACTATTTAACAAGTCACGTAACACCCCAGCATATCTTTTGCTCTCGCACCGCAAACGACCAAATTCCAGCAGTGAATTTACCCCCTCTCTCCTCCTCCCCCTTCTTCCCTTTATGTAGGGGTATTAATTTGTAAGTATAGGCCATCTAGAGATAGAGCGTCTTTGTTCTGTGATGGTGTTGTCAGGCTCACGCACCTGTGGTCCACAGCCAAGGGCTTTCTTGACTTTCTTGACAGCAGGATGTTGTTTGATTAGAGGGGAGGGGAGGTAAGGCTTTGGTATGGTTTTATAGCTCCCTCTTTCCAGGTTCCAAGTTCCAGGTTCCGGCTGAAGTGAATATCTTTGTATACGTCGTCAATCAATTCACCGGGAAACAGGTAGCTTCCGGCTGTATAAAACTCAAAAAGGGCTACCTCATACAGTCTAGTTCGAGAAATAGAAAGTCAAGAACAGAATCCGTCCGAACGTAGAGTGGAATAACCATTCTATCGGCATTATTGTTGTCAGGGTTCCTGTTTGTGGTTGTGAGCATTTGGAGATTTTTCAAGGGGGGGGGGGAGGGGAATGGAAGGGAGGTGATGTGCTGTGTGGGTATCGGCTTGAAAGGAGGGAGGGAGGCTGAACCTTTGTACTGTTAATTCGTTCTGTCAGTCGGTCGTACATTTGGACGTTCTTTTAATCAGAGAGAAGCTGGGAACAACAGAATACCAACCTAGGTAGATAAATAAACGACAGTGCTTCAGTTGTTTTAACAAATTACATTAAAGCATTAGTAGCCAAATTACAAGTTAAAGCTGTGGGCACTCGAGATTTGCCTTTCCTGGAGGTTTCTGGAATTTCTTTACATATACATTGAATTGAAAGTCTCTACCAGGACTCCTAGAGAAGTTAATTATAAGAGAAGAGATGGGAGATTATTAGCAGTGCTGTAGACACTGGATAGTGAAAGCGATATCATTTCCACAAGTATAGATAAGTTCATCTCTTTCCTGATAACTCTTTTTTTTTTTAAACTACACCTCAACTCCCTCTACTTCAAACTATTACCTTCCCTTAATTAGTAGAGGAGAGAGCATAAAGTTGATAAAATATACATTCCGCGACTACTCTTGCTTAAAAGCAAATACATTACACACATCTAAAAAACCCCATCCCCTGCTATTTGCAGCTCTCTAAAACCTGAAAAATCCACCGTAACCCTTCAAAATACCAACCCTCAGCTGTGATTCGCAATTGCGACAGTCGTCACAAATAACCAATTTAGAACTCTTCTTCTCTTTTTTCTTTTCCTACCGGTCACTTGTCTCTTCAACGAAACCATGAATCGGATCAGATCAGATCGAACCTCTACCCCTTCCAAACCGCAGGCCCAGGCATCGCATAACTAGTCGGCTATCACAATTCATTAGCCTTCTATCCCCCCTTCCCCTTCCCCCTTCTCCCCTCTCTCCTACCATTCTTTCCCCCTCCTCTCCCCCATCTCAAAAACAAAAAAAGAGCACTCACAACAGGATAATTAATATTAATCTTCAACCCCGGATCAGTATTCTTATACGCGCCAGGAAACGCCACCAGCGGTCCAGGAGTACCAGTTCCACTCCCAGTAACTGTTATTTGTGCGCAGGAAATATAGAATTGAGCCCCATTAAGAGAGGACGCGACGTGCAGGCCTATTTGTTCGATACGGAAGAGGTAGTCTCCCGGTGGTGTGGNNGGGGGGATCGTGAATGTTGCGGTCTTGTAGCCTTGAAAGGGGGAGGTTGTTAGTGTGGGTAGCGAGGGGATTGAGTGGGGGGAGGAGATGGGGAACGGGGGAATGGGGAGGGTTACCGTTATTTGCCCAGGTGAGGGAGCTGCCGAATGTAGGGCCTTGGTCGAAGATCTTGAACCAGACTTGGCCTGCTCCATCCCAATCTATACATCACGCAAAAAAGCACCAGTCAGCTATCACATTACGTTCATATTCCCCAACTTCCACTTAAGTCCAACCACCAAGCATTTCCCTTTTTTTTTTTTTTTTTTTTTATCGTAAGTTGCAAACAAATGTTTCGGCACATTCATCTTGTAGCAGCCGTTGAGTCATGCTCCACAAGCCTCGATTTTTTTTGGAATCATCAATTCTAACTATTGATAGTCAACTCCTGGTGTTTTTGGAGTGAAAAGGATTTGGATCATATCTTAGGAAGATTCGGTACATTCATAGTCGAGCGAAGCGGTACAGATATCGACGATGCCTTAGCCAACTTGCAACCGTGGAAGGATAATGTAAGCTTCTCCCGTTATTGGACAGGGATGTTGAAGCACCAAGATTCAACGTTCAATTAAAAAAAATTCCAAACGTCTAAATGGATTTACTAACCATCGTATTCATGCAGATATATGTTATCCAGCAGTTGATCCAAAATGACGTAAGCAGCACCAAAATCCGGTTATTTTTGAGGAGAGAGATGAGTGTCCAGTATTTAATCCCTTCCGTGGTGATTGAGTATATTGAACAAAACGGGCTTTACGAAGAGGACGGCGCCTCGTCAATAGATGTGAAGGGTAAGGCAAAAGCCGTAGACGGTTCAGGTCGGGCATCACCGGCAATTGAAAGTAGTTCGTCTAAGAGGTAAATCTTGTCAAGGTTCAACACTAGAAAACCGGTGGCCAGACTATTCTGGTAGGGGACCATTTCTCGCATTCCTCCCGAGCGCCTGGTCACCTCAGATAAACTCATTTGTTCTTTTCTGGGATAAGCAGTCTCAATGAACCGGGTCATGATTCCCTTGAGGTTCTTTGATTCGGGGGGTCATCGAATTTCCTTGGACCTATTTGCATTGGGACGATGGTGGTTTATATGTGTTTTTGGAAAAGGTTATAGGTTTCCGTATCGGCGGTTATTTATCTTGATAGATTCGGCATTTACAAGTGGCCCACGCCCTTAAATAATACCCATTGCCGATTTGATCTTGAGAAAAGATCTATTAGAATCTAATTATGCCTGAAAGTCTTTGGTAGTTCACAGATGACTCAAACATGTGATATGACTCTGAATGGAGCATGTCATTCTTGGTTGCCCCGCCTTTCTAAAATGCTCTGATCGCAATCTAGCGGCAATATTTGGAGATATCTATTCTCAATAGAATGATGAGTGAGGTTTGACAAATCCCCCTCCACTGATATACAATAGGTACTCACCTTTAAAATCAATACCTGTACTCAGAGTCGTGATAAAGTTGAGGTGTTTGAGCCCTGAGGCTACTGCTGCAAGGCTCGCGACGCCATTTGCAGCTGTGAGAAACGCAGTCCGTGCTTCTGCCTTTCGTCATCACCCATCGCAACCAACACCAAACATCAAAGCTGTCTTCTGCCATCTCTTGGAAGAAATTTCACTGCAGTGCCTATGCTGCTATACCAACTTTTCGAAAGACAAACCGAGTGAGCATCCTATTCGAAGCTGTTGCGGCGCTGGACCCTTCCCTCAACGATGGGGCGCCTGTGGCAGTCAGCAGTAGCCATCGGATTCGTGACCGCGGGACTTGTATCTGGGGAGGCGATCACACCAAAGCATGAGGCTGGGAGATGCGCGATTCGTGGGAACTGTGGGCGGCCGAGTTTATTTTCGCCGGAGTTGCCTTGTGCAGATAACGGGCTTGCGAAGGAACCAGAAGATGATGTGAGGAAGCAACTCGTTGTGCTATGCGGGCCAAAGTGGGAAACTGGCCCAATATGCTGCGAATCAAAACAAGTGGGTTATTTTATCGAGATGCGTAAAATGTAGAGTGTTGTAAACTAACAGTTTCATAGCTCGATGCTCTCTCCGATAACCTACAGAAGGCGAATGCATTCATATCGGCCTGTCCAGCCTGCAAAGAGAACTTTTATAACCTTTTCTGTACTTTCACCTGTTCTCCAAATCAATCGCTTTTTATTAATGTTACACAAACCGAAACAAATGGTGATAAAGTACGGGTAACGGAGCTAGATCAGCTTGTGTCTGATGAGTATGGGTCCGGCTTTTACGATAGCTGTAAAGATGTCAAATTTGGACCTACGAATGGAAATTCGATGACCTATATCGGAGGCGGTGCGAAGAGCTACACGGAATTCCTGGCATTTCTAGGAAAGAAGAATCCTCCGTTTGGTTCACCATTTCAAATCAATTTCCCCGATCCCAAGAAATATCCCGAAAAGGGGACAGGGCCCTTGGAGATGAGTCCAAAGAAGTGTAATGACGAGGACGAGAGCTTTAGGTGCGCTTGCATTGACTGCCCAAGCGTGTGCCCAAAACTACCCGAAGTCACCGAAGCTGGGTCATGCTATATTGGGATCCTACCGTGTCTATCTTTTGGAGCTATCCTTACCTACGGTGTTCTTATGACTCTGCTTGCCACGGCAATCTTTGGTCACATTGCTTGGACTAAGCACAATCGACGTAAGAGCGAACGTCTACGGCTTCTTCAAGATGCTACACCAAGCGATGATGAAGATGAGGGAGACATGATCCATAACAATGCTATGTATGATCGACCTCAACGAAACTACTGGATCAACACCGTATGCGATAGAGCGTTCAGCCAGTTGGGCTTTGCGGCTGCGAAATTCCCAGCCATCACGATCTTTGTCAGCGTTCTATTTGTGGGAATACTTAGTCTAGGATGGATCAAGTTCGACATCGAAACAAATCCGGCCCGACTTTGGGTTAGTCCAACTTCTGCTGCTGCCCAAGAGAAGGCGTTCTTCGACGAGAATTTCGGGCCCTTTTATCGAACTGAGCAGGTGTTTCTCGTAAATGATGTAAATCCTGCTGGCAACGGCCCAGTGCTCAGCTACGACACCTTGAAATGGTGGATAGAGGTCGAAGAACGAATCAGCAAGTTAACAGGAAATATGACCGGTGTTTCTCTGAACGACGTATGCTTCAAACCAACGGGGAATGCATGCGTGGTCCAGTCAGTCGCTGCTTACTTCGACAACGATCTCAAAAAGGTTAAACAGAATACTTGGAAGGATGACCTCCAAGCGTGTGTCGACAATCCCGTTGAGTGTCTTCCAAAATTCGGCCAGCCCATTGATCCAAAATTGGTCCTTGGTGGAAACGGAGATTCGAACCAAGCCTCAAGCGCATCCGCAATAATTGTGACGTGGGTTCTCAACAATAACGCAGAAAATTCAGATGAAGTTGCAAGAGCAATGGATTGGGAAGAATCTCTTAAAAATGCACTCCTCGATTTGCAAGGGGAAGCAAGCAGTCGGGGATTAAGGCTTTCGTTCAACACCGAGATCAGCTTGGAACAGGAGCTCAACAAATCGACCAACACTGATGCAAAGATCGTCGTAATAAGTTACATCATCATGTTCTTTTATGCATCCTTGGCCCTTGGCTCGACTACTTTATCTCTACATTCTGTTCTACGAAACCCGGCCACGTTCTTGGTAGAATCGAAATTTTCTCTGGGTGTTGTGGGCATTTTAATTGTGCTCATGTCCATCTCCGCATCAGTCGGGCTATTTTCTTTTGCCGGTATTAAAGTCACCCTCATAATAGCTGAGGTCATCCCTTTCATTGTTCTCGCTGTCGGTGTCGACAATATATTTCTTATCGTACACGAATTTGAACGAGTAAACATCAGTCACCCAGATGATATGGTTGAATATCGGATTGCGAAGGCTTTGGGCAGAATGGGACCGTCGATACTATTATCGGCCATCACCGAGACCGTTGCTTTTGCCTTGGGAGCATTCGTCGGTATGCCGGCAGTACGAAACTTTGCTGTCTATGCTGCTGGGGCAGTTTTCATCAACGCCTTGCTACAAGTTACCATGTTCGTGTCTGTCTTGACCCTCAATCAACGTCGGGCAGATGATCATCGCGCAGACTGCTTTCCCTGCATTCAAATCAAGAGTGCTGGAGTGCATCTTGGCCAATCGAACGGAAACGGCTACGCTAGATCTTACGAAGGTCAAGACGAAGGCAGCCTTCAGCAATTCATTCGCAAAACTTATGCACCTGTGCTATTGGGGAAAAAGATGAAGGTTGCCATTGTCGTGATATTCTTGGGTATATTCACAGCCGGCATTTCGTTAATTCCCGAAGTTGCACTCGGTCTGGATCAGAGAGTTGCAATCCCAGATGGGTCATATTTGATTCCGTACTTCAACGACCTATATGACTATTTTGAATCAGGGCCTCCAGTCTACTTTGTTACTCGCGAATTGAATGTTACAGAACGAGTCCACCAGCAACAGCTTTGCTCGCGTTTCACAACTTGTGAACAAGAATCTCTCACAAACGTTTTAGAGCAAGAGCGGAAACGACCTAATATATCCTACGTTGCTTCAACTGCCGCGAGCTGGATTGATGATTACTTCCGATGGTTAGATCCGCAGGCAGAATCATGCTGCGTAGAGAAAGGCAAAACATGTTTCGCGGAGCGAGATCCCGCCTGGAACATTACGCTCTACGGAATGCCGGAGGGAGATGAATTCATCAATTACTTGCAGAAATGGGTCACTTCTCCCACAGATGAGGTTTGCCCCCTTGGAGGACAGGCTTCATATGCAGACGTTATCGTTATCGATGCCGAAAGACAGACTATTCCTGCGAGCCATTTCCGCGCCAGTCACACACCACTCCGCAGCCAAGAAGACTTTATAGCGGCATATGCATCAGCAAGAAGAATATCTGATGGCTTAAAGCAAAGCACTGGCATCGACGTGTTTCCATACAGTGTATTTTACATATTCTTTGATCAATATGCGACTATTGTCCGCTTAACGGCCACACTATTGGGATCTGCACTAGCGATTATCCTAGCCATATCATCGCTTCTTCTCGGCTCTGTAAGAACTGGTGCCGTTGTAACTATCACAGTTATAATGGTAGTCGTTGATATTATTGGAACGATGGCAGTTTTCAATGTTTCACTCAATGCTGTTAGCCTTGTCAATTTGGTTATTTGCGTAGGGATTAGTGTCGAATTCTGCGCTCACATTGCTCGCGCATTTATGTTTCCTTCTCGAGCTGTTATGGAGCGTGCAAAGAACAAGTTCCGTGGAAGAGATGCTAGAGCGTGGACTGCACTCGTCAACGTTGGTGGATCAGTCTTTTCTGGAATCACAGTAACCAAATTATTGGGTGTTTTCGTACTGGCGTTCACAAGAAGCAAAATCTTTGAAATTTATTATTTCAGGATTTGGCTTGCTCTGGTCGTATTTGCTGCTGCTCATGCCCTGGTTTTCTTACCTGTAGCACTGAGCCTGATTGGTGGCGATGGATATATTGACCCTGAAAGTGAGGGCGGTTTGGAAGAGGATCTCGCAAGCAGACGTTACAGGGCGATGCTACCAGATGAAGATGATTCAGATGATGAATACTAGAATTTCAATGGTATGTGGGTTAAACGGGGGATCTAGGATGGTTGAATATCTTTTGTAAATACAGTGATCGGTGCATTACCTCGGCGTTTTTTGACAGAGAAATTGGTAAATTGTATAATTGATTTTGGTACTAGATCTCATCTTGCTACGCTGCTAGTTCTGGTTTTACTTTGGAATCCTCCGTAGCTGGTATTTTTTTTTGGGTTTACCATGTAGCCTTGAAACGTGAGCCAATGTTTTCCGCGACCTCCCCCATCTCCCTGGCGAATGTATGGCGTGAGTTCCTCTACATTTCGAGCCCTCTTTGAGATCTTGGAACCGTTCTCTTCCCCTTCGTCTTTCCATTCTCTTCGATCCCAAGCAATGATCCTTGTCGATTTGTCGTTGGGCCGTTGGCTTTCCTTACTTCAATAACCTCTGAAACCGCTTCTTCACACATCTAACAAATCCCAGAAGCCTAGAAGACCGGGAAGTCAGTATATTTTTATTTCAATAGGATTCAAAAGTAAACGCAATAGGAAAAACTAAATTAAGTTGTTCCGGAATATTTATCTATTCCTCAAGCGTATCATTGGTATAAAACGAGAAATAATTAAGGAGCAGATTATTCTTACTTGTTCATTTTCGAGGGTTCCTCGCTGTCCTGGTGGTTCATTCGGAGAATCTCTTCGTCGACTAGATTGTCGAATTCATCGGGTGAGTGCGTATCTCGCAGGTAGTAGAGTTTTGCCTCCGTCGCTCGCGGAGGAGGGTGCTGTAAGAAGGGTCGATAGGCGATGATGCTCGGTGAGCGGCGACGGTATGTTTGAGGCAACCGATTTGATCCATTTTGAGATGGAAGTTGTGGAGGTAGTGACTGATTGGTCGTTGTTGTTGTTGTAGATAGTGATTGTTGTTAAGTTGTGGTGATAGAACCTTTGACGTGGGGTTGTGGAGGTAGTTATTGTTTGGTGGTGATGGTAGTTGCGGGTAGTGGTTGTTGTTAAGCTGTGGTAGAACATTTGAAGCGAGGTTGTATTTTTGATTGAGGTGAAGATGGAGTTTCGATTGAAGTCAAGTAAAGTGTTTAGAATGATAGAAAAGAAATAGAAGGACGATAAATTGTATAAAGATTCGAGGGCACTAGAGAGTGCTGGTTTCGACAGAATAATGCATTTATTCCGTCATAAATCAGAATTGCTTTAGGGAAAAGTTAGACTTCCCATGGATCCTAATTCTTGGGCCTCTAAGCAGTTGAATCACAAAAATGCAATCAACTTTGGGTAGGTACCTTCTTAAAATAGTTCCTACCACTCAAGGCACTCACGATGTTGGTCATAATGGGTGTTTAGCGTTGAAGAACCACTCAGCCAAGTACCCCAAGCAAACTCTCAAAAGCTAGCGTACGAAGAAAATCAATCAATTCGAGAATTGCTTGGTTGAAACTCTCTATTCTTAGAAGCTAGGAAATAACGCCTTAGTTGACCTTGGTAAAGTGTAAAGTTGGCTGCTTTTGCAGTGCACTACATTGCGCCATGCGAATGGATGGCGCGACAAGAAAGTGATGCTCTTCCGGCCATGATCACTATCCTCGAAGGGCATTCATGACGAAGCCAAATGATCCCGATAGTCCAACCAGATGCCCACTATTAGGAACTGTAGGAGCATGGCCATAGCCATTTTGGTTTATTGAGACATCCAGGGGAAGATGTTTAGGAAGAACTAACTGTTCTCGAAACCTTAATGGGGTATCAAACACTGTCAGAGCCACTGATTCGCACGTGCATCAATCGGAAAGGCCGCTCACCTTGAAACGTTTTGTGGCCTCGCAAATTCTCTCATGAAAAAATATACCCAGTGATAGTAGGGAGAGATAAATGACAAAAAGTGTGTGGGTTAAAAGAATCCACAAATTTCATGAAATGTGCTCGTTAAACTCCAAAGAGCGAGATAGGTTTTGTGACAATAGAAAACAAGGGTTGGAGGATATCAAGGAGACAGGTTGTATCGTATAATGCTGGTGAAGTGAAGCCACGAAGACTATATCGAGTCAGATAATGTGCCGTGCTGCTCAAGTCCAAACTAGAAGGAAAAGAATATAGTTCAAGCAATCAAATTCTACGGCACTAGGGTGGTAGCTTAAAACGGCGAAGGGAACAAGGTATTTGTATAATCACATCGTTTATGTACAAGGAGCCATCATATTTATTTCTTGGGCTCCTCCTTCTTTTCTTCTGGTTTCGGCGTTGGAAGCTTGAAGGTGTCCGGCTTCCTGTCCACACCTGGTCCAACTTGCTAGACAATGTAAGCCTTCGATCACAAGAATTTAATGGCAAACCACATACCTCCCATGCAGCTGATCCTCCTTCAAAGTTCCGGAATGCTTGGGTCAACTCCAAAGGTTCCACAACAATACGCTTCTTTTCTTCATCATATCGAATCTCAGTATAACCTGTTAGAGGGAAGTCCTTCCTTAACGGATGACCGTCGAAGCCATAATCGGTCATGATTCGTCGTAGATCTGGGTGGCCCACGAAGAAAACCCCGAATAGATCATAGACCTCTCTCTCGTACCAATTTGCCCCGTCGTACAGACTTGTGATGCTCGGAACTGGGGATGCTTCATCGGCATATGTCTTGACACGGATTCTCGAGTTGTGGCGCACACTTAGAAGGTTGTATACGACTTCGAATCGTTGATCCCTTGTAGGAAAATCGACAGCCGTTATATCAGTCACTTGTGTAAACTCCGCGGCCGTATTATCTACCAAGTCTTAGCCTCTGGAGCTTCAATTTGCGCCCAAGTATCAAGACCTACATTTGAGAAATGTAAACACGGGAATCACACCTGATGGTGAGATGTAGATGACCAATTCGTCCTTCCAAACCGAAAACTGCTGGACGTATTTTGGCAAGCACCCCATGAGCCATGATCCATACTTGTGCATATCGTCCGCTTTGGCGGCATACTTGTCGGCGGGATTGATAGGCGGAGCACGAAGGCCTCCAGGACTGTCTGGCTGTCTTTGAGCATACCGCATATTTGGCTGGTCCGGGGAAACGACCACTCGGGCATGCTGAGTTGAGGTGAAGGAGCGAATGGCTGTCTCATTGCGGCGGGCGAGCGCAACCCTGCTGGGCTTCAGTGCTGAAGCCAGCACGCGGCGATTCGACACCCTCATTGCCATGGTTGAGGATGTGTTGTGGTGGCGCCAATTGCAGTAAAAGCAAATGCTCCTCGAGTTTCTGAAGTGCAGTCAAGCTCGCTTGTTGCAAGCATCATTGCAATGAAGCTGCACTGGCCTGAGGCACTAATATCTTCAAACTTCAACTCGGCCTAGTGACTGCCTTAGCGCCTCAGGCACCAAAGTCTTCTCCATTTGCGGTTAGTGGGAAAGTGGATTGTCCTTTCCTTCTCCCGTCTCGAACACCTCGAGAACGAACATCTTCGATTCCACCATCCTCCCCCTCTACCAAGCCATAGGCATCGCCACCCTCTGCTTCTGCCGTCCAGCATACTTACAGATCAAGGTCCTCAGCACCGCTTTTTTGATCCACGGACCTTCTCTGCGACGCGCCGACTCTGGACTTTTCGCGCGCAACGCCATCGCCCGTTGCCATACTTTTAACGTCACGTCTCAAAATCAGTCCTCGCGCACTGCCAAACGCCAACCATGGCTCCTCAAGACAGCTTCATCGATGAAGATGACGACTCTTGGTAAGCTCTCAACCCCGTCTAGCTTCCGTTCCGAGCTCTGCTGCGGCTGCATTCGGAAGTCGATCTAACCAGCAAATAGCCCCCTTTGCGTCGAAGAGTTCGACCTTTCGGACAAGAACTTCCGCCCTTGCCCTTGTGGCTACCAGGTATACTCAGCTCTTGCTTTTGTTCCCATGTGTTGAACAGTACTAATTTTCGTTCTTGCCACAGGTCTGCCAGTTCTGTTTTAATAACATTAAGAACAACATGAACGGATTGTGTCCTGCTTGTCGAAGACCTTACGATGAAAAGACAATAGAATGGAAAGTCGTAACTCAAGAAGAGTAAGCAAAACCTTTTATTTAAACACCATACAGGATATTTACGCTCATTTAGGATAGCGCAATTTAAGGCGAACATACAAAAGAATGCCAAGAAGAAAGCCGAACAACGACAGAAAGAGGCACAAAAGCGAGAGGTAGAAAGTTTGAATCGAAAGCACTTATCAGGCCTTCGAGTGGTTCAAAAAAAATCTCGTCTATGTCGTTGGTCTTAGCCCTGCTATTCGCGAAGAAGAGATCCTACAAACATTGCGAGGAGACAAATACTTTGGCCAGTATGGCAAAATCATTAAAATTGTTGTCAGTAAGTCTAAGCAAGGGGATGCCGCGCAGAATGCACAAGGGTTGGGTGTCTACGTTACTTTCGCCCGAAAGGAGGACGCCGCCAGATGTATAGCCGCAGTGAACGGGTCCCAGAATGGTGACAGGATTTTACGAGCACAACTGGGAACTACAAAATATTGCTCGGCCTATTTGCGGAACGAAGTATGCACCAACAAGCAATGCATGTTTCTTCATGAACCGGGAGACAATGACGACAGCTACTCGCGGCAAGATCTGTCGTCAATCAATAGTGTTAATACCCAACGACCTCTTCCAGCCATGGCATCGTCCTCCGCATCATCTTCAAGACAAAATGCAGCGCAGGCACCTTTACAACAGGCACAACCCGTCGCTGCAGCGGCACAATCCATGATTCGGGAATCGAGTAAGGACGGATCTGACAGTGGTGATGGCTCAGCGCTTCCTTCATCAGCTAGCTGGGCAAACCGTGGTATTCAACAACGAAGTCGCAGAGGAAGTCACGCAACCAGTGGTGCAACATCAAGTCCTGCTGTATCCCAGGCGATGCCAGCAACAGCCGAGGTGGTAGAAGATTCTCCACCACCGAGCCAAGAGCCCCAATCTGAAATTGTTGAACCTGTCGTAGCTGAGGATCCTGCGCCAACAGTTGAATCGCCGCGACCTTCAAGAGACCCTATCCTGATGGACTTGCTGAAATCAATCAACTCTCCGGAATTCTCTCTTGCTCCAACAACCTCCACGGAAGAAACAAGCCCTTCGTCCACATTTCCACCCTTGTTTGATGACCACGGTGGTGAAAAACGAAGAGCTAGAAAGCATCAGGAAGAAGAAGCCAGACTACAGATGGAACAGGAATCGCAGGCTGATATGCGATCCATTGCAGAGCAAGCTGAAGAGGAAGAACCCGAAAGCGGAAGCTTGCAGTTGGGAGGAGAACCAGAAGATAGAGACAGTGGCCGAGAGCTCCCGCAAGGATTTCAGCGACGCCCGAGCACGCAACTACCAATTCAACGAACAAATAATGGTCCCGTTGGCCCAAGCATCGGCAACTTTCCTCGTAACCTTAGCAATCTAAGCTCAATAAATGGACGCACGTTGACGCCCCAGCAACAACAGCAACTGCTTCTATTGAATTCTAGCCAGTCGCAATCCACTTTCATGGACCAGTTCTCCCCCGGGATTAGTGGTCAGCTGGGTCAGGGATCTGGATTGTTTCAGCAACAGGGACACAATAGACAGTCTTCTCGGTACACTTTCGGGAACGACAGCTCGTCAACATCGTCTATTAAACCATCTGCAAACCCTAAATTGATGGCACAACAGTCTTCCATGATGCCTTCTGCGAGCCATGCACAAGCAGGGAACCAATTTTACGGCTCGTCCATCCAAGGTCCACCTCCTGGGTTGAAATCCTCGGGTACTCCTCCTATCGGCGGGATGTTTGGTCAGAGCAATGCCTTCGGGGGCTCTGTTAGTGGAAGCACTGGCTTTGGCAGTGCTAAAGAGAGTAGTAATGAGATGCTGCGGGATATGATTCGGGCTCGAGGTGGTAATGTTGGTGGTCAATCGCATGATACAGGCAAGCGTGAGTTCATGTTTCCTTCTTTTCTTCAACAGTACCCATCTGCCTCCTCCACTCCAGCTCCTGCTTCAGGCCTCCTGGCATCGCTCTATGGTCCTCAGACTGGAGCATTCCATGACTTCGGTCAAAAGCAGAAGAAGAAGGGAAAGAAGCACAGACATGCTAACACTTCCTCCTCTGGGGGAGGTGGTTTAGTCGATCTTGCGGACCCGAGTATCTTGCAAGCAAGAATGCAGCACCAGCAACAGAGCAATGCCGGAGTCGGACAGGGGCTGTTTGGCAGTCAGGCTCAAGGTGGGTACAATCAGAGCATGATGTACGGTTCGGGGTTCGCTCGGTGGTAGATACGGACAACTGGCGTTACACAGGACGGGCTATTGTAGATATTAATTTTCTTTTTGAGGGCGGCGTTGGCACAGACCCTACCAAGGCGTTGCATTCTGCTTGGTCAGCATATTTGTTTTAGCGAGCATGGGTGAGCTCCAAGATGGAAGCTTAGGATGCAATGGCGCAGATTTGCGATTGGAAAAATGAGGGGATCTCATTGAATTGCTTTTTAATTTCATTTGCGTCTTTTTCGAGGTATCAACCTACAGGCAGGCAGGCATAGCAAAGGTCACATCGGGTACTCCATCATCGTCTTCGTCTGGATCGCTTTCATGTACGTTAAAGTCCCCGACCCCATGCCAGAGCCTTGGCTGGTCAATATAGCATTCTTACACATTTGTGCCCTCAGTAGCCTCCTTTGGTTCGAAGACGATGATGGACCCGTGATGTGACGTTTTTGTAGCCCGGCCTGCAGTAGTCCGTGTAGAGTCTACTTGTTTTGCCTTCTAATGGTCGTCTTCACACATTGCTTAGGATCAAATGCTAATATTTGTCCTTATGCAGATGACGAAGGTCTTCCTTTCGACGAAGCAACATTGTCAGTCGACGCCTTGGTGGCTGACAGCACTGCGGATGACTTCGGGGCACCGCTTCCAAGCAGCTTCATAATAGGTAGTTCAAGGGCTTCTACCCCGTCCATCCCCCCCCGGCTTCGGTCCCGCACCCGGCATTCCATTTGGCCTTGAACTTCCACATGGACACCCAATTCCACCTTACACGCGAGAGGACACGCCTACGAAACCCCCATCACGAATTGTGCCAACCTCTGCGCCATTTACCCCATCGCGAAACAACGTATTCATCCCAAGGGCCGCTACACCTCTTGCTAATGTTTCTATTCCAGAACCTGTCTCTCGAAAAGCAACTCCAGAGAAGTCAGTTTCACAAGCAAAGCAGGATATAAAGTCACTAGCAACAAACACAAGCCTCTCGAAAACTATAGCATCGCAGTCTTCCCAACCTCTCCAATCTGGAGATTTCCCACCACTGGAGACAGGAAAGACCAAGACTCCCTCAGGACCAGCTCTAAACAAGACACAAAGCTCTATTAAGCCCTCAGCTTCGAATTCAACTAAAAAGCCAGCAGCCAATACGGCTTCTAGTGTCGCAACTACCCGGCCAAGTACTAAAGCTGAAAAGCGTCCTGGGATCTTGAACATCTCAGTGCCTTCAAAGCCTAATAAAACTCTCAGTTCGACTGAAACAGCAAATAAACCAGCTGTCGATGCCTCATCTTCATCCGAATATCCTCCATTACGCCCAACGAGTACTCCGTCAACAGCATCTGTCCAATCGCCTTTGTCTAGGAGTGCGCCCAAGATTTTAAGAATTCCCACCACCACCAAGATAGAAACAGCGACAGGTGGAAATGCAACTCCATCATCTGCAACATCAACCTTCGCACAAATGCTCCCTGCATCTAGACAACCAAGCCTTGTGTCAGTGTCTAGACAAGAAAGGCCAGGTACTCCTACGAGTGATGTTATCTCAGATAATGCCTCAGTTACATCTACTTCATTCTCAAGGGCCAGCTCACCTCCGCCATCAAGAATTGGTTCCGCTCCTGTCAGAACAACCACCAAGAGTATGCAGAAGAAGTTACGAAAAGAAGCTCAGAAGACCAAGGAAAAAACCGAGATGGAAGTGGTAACTCCAAAGGTCGAATCAGAGGAGATCGCACCTATCATGGGCAGAAAGAAGAAACAAAAGAAGGAACGAAATATTCACAGTGCCGCTGGAGGTTCTACACCCGCTGCGAGTCGGCCCCCATCTCCTGGGCCAGCAGATTCATCGAAAGAGGAGGCTAGTACAAGACTTGGTTTGATAACCGAAACTTCTGCTCAAGCACCTCAACTTGCAGAAGAACAACAAACTGCTGAGGTGAATAAAGCGTCGGCCAAAGGACCTGAACCGAAGGGCAAGGGCAAAACAAAAGTACCACCAAGCCCAGTGTCGGAAGCTGTGGCTGTCGAAAACGAAGAGGAACCTGCAGCTGCAGATAAACCCCTTCCGACGCCAGCTTCAACCTATCATGAGCTGCTATCAGCAGGAGTTGTTCCAGATCCCAACAATCTTGCTCTGTTGAAGAACCCATCCTCGGCCTCCCGCCTTTCTAATATCGAGCTAGAAACACAGGCTGCGCATCAAAAGTTAACGATAACCCCCGAGGACCGTGCGGCTCTTCAAGCGGGTTGTGCAGTCCACAAGAACGAAGGCACGCCTCATCGAATCATGCTCACTGCAAATGGAGACTATGTGCGCAATCTTTCGCCAGAAGAGGAACAAAGATACTTGCAACTCCAGGCTAGCATTGCAAAAGAATTTGGTCCTGCAGCTTTCGTGTCAACGAAGCATCATGTCAATAACGGATTCACATTGATTGGAGGTCGTGCGGTACCAAACGGGCCACCCTCCTTTTTCCCACCTGGAAACGGAAGTGCGAGCTCGCTTGATGCGGTCAGCAAGATCCAACGTGACGAAGCGCTAAGCTATATCAATCAATACGTCCTCCCATCCCTGTCGACGAATTCTCAGCTCGAGAAGGCGTTAAACGCCAATGCTTTGGACGCGGAGATGTTGCGATCTACCGATCCATCAAGCTTCCCCAATTGGGGCAATGATCCCACAGCAACTATTGATGGCTCGGTAAAAGCACCTACGCAAGAAGGCATCTTGGGTACAAGCTTAGAAGGTATGACGGCGCATTTCGCTGTTGGTCGGGACGGGGATAGCGGTCGTCCGCTGGGCAATGTCTCGCTGCTTAGTCTCCCGGAAGCCGAGAGCGGAATGCAGTTGGCGAGGAAGGAGGCGGAATCTCTTGAGAAGAAGCTGCATGCATTGATGAAGAAGAACAGAAGACTTTTGCTTGGGTCTGCCCACTGATTGATCATTCTATTCAGATGAGTCTTGGTTTGTAATACCCTGTATGTGTGCATGGCTTGGCTAAGCTATTGTATGATTAAGGAGTTCGTATAGTCATGGGTTGAGGAATTTGAGAATAGGGCTATGGCGCGCCAATGCAGTCGTCCTAATACGTTGGTAGATTAAGATCCAGCGATACAGTATAAATACTTTTAGTTTCCACGCCAAAGCGATGGATCAAGCGGTACGATAGTGTTATAAATACAAATACCTATTGTAGCCCCTAAATATTTGTGAAACACAATAACTATCCACATTTCCTGGCACATGAATCACACATCAAGGCGTATCAAAATTCGATGATGCGCTAATCCTTCACGTATTTTGGATATCTTATGGTCCTACGATCAATGTATTCTGTGGGAAGAATTAGAAAACCGTCGCCGTAGAAGCGGATGGTGGAAGAGGCAGGCCTGGGCCATGAATTACTCGGTTGAAAAATACGTCATGATTAGTGAACTGTAAGATGGAAGGTCTGAGGAGGAAAGATGCAACCGTGCAAAGATGCAGAGAAAAAATAGCAAAAGAAAAGCACTCGAGACATTTGGCCACACTTGATATCCCCTCGCTTACGTTCCATTAGGCGGGAGTTTCTCCTCTTGCGCAAGACTAGGCAATAAGAGAATAACACAGAAGATCTTCAGGATATAACGTATATTAAAACTCCTTGTAACAGTTCTCTAGAGTGCTGGTAAACTTAGAAGTTCAGGTTGTGGCTTCACACCGTGTGTTCTCCTGTTTGCTGAGGCCCCATGTGGTCCCGTGAAATTTTGCCTATTACGAATGGCTAAGAGACCGTCCAGTTTTCAGCGTGAAAGGTGGTCTACGGAGTGTCGTCCGGTAATCTCTTCCGGTAGACTGCAGGTGAAGAGTGGGTCTACTACTGCACGCTAATCGGTACCAATTTCCAAATTCCTTTTATATCTTCTCAATCTTTTTCAATACCCTCAATTTACCTCACACCACTGTATAATATATCTCCCCGTGATCAAATTCGCGCAGAAGAATTTACAAAAGGGTTCTCCTAGCAGAAGCAGTGGTAGAGAATCTGAAATACAATCTATCGTGAAGGATATATTTAATTGCACCGCTTGAATCAATTATTGGGTAGAGATAGTCAAAGCACTACAATATGTGTTATTAATTATTCCAATTAAGGCTGGTGTGAATCATTCGGAGTTTTGAAAGAGGATCATATCGAGGAATGGAAGTCTCCCGGTTTACAGAAAGGGGCACACATCCCTTAAACTACCTCGCGGTTCGGTTCACCAACACTTTACCTGCCAAACATTTAAAAACAAATAAATAACGGTAAATTCAAAACGATAGCTTAGTGATTGAAGCAGAAAAAGGCTCGGAATAAGTCACTTCTCTGCTCATTTTGATTATATAATCCTTTTTTATAGTAGTTATTCTTTGAAGTTTTCTGGGTAAATTATGGGACACCGGCGGTTGCACGGTCAAAACATAGTTAGGCAGCACCACAAATATGTGAAATTGTGAGGCGATTAATGCCACAAAATAGGATACTCTAATAGCTATGAGTATGCTCCATAGGCTGATCGCGGAGTTGACCTTTCTCTTTCTCTTGCTCGCCTCACTTCCCTACCCAACTTGTCGGAATTTCTCTACATAGAATAAAAAATTGGGCATGAAGTATTGTGTAATTTATCATTTCCACGCATGAAATATCCCCCGTTCTTTGCCAGCTGAAGCCTTTAAGACCATCTTTTGCGTTCATCCCATAGAAACTTTACCAGTGACATATCAGTTGGTTCAACTCCCTCACTGTCTTTTGTAGACGGGTCTTGATACATTTTGCGCACACTATTTAGGTCTTGAACTTGTCTTTAATTACACATATTTAGTGGTGTTCTTCAAGAACAACAAAAACTAAGACTTAATAGAGAAAGACGGAGCAAGATACCCCATTTTTCAGCTGAATTATTTTCTCTTTCAGGGAAGCAAAAAATTATTATAGATCATGAACTCCCCAAGCAAGTAATGATATTTTTCATTCGCAACAATATTCAACAATTACAACCGCTAACATGGATATGGGTACGGGATCTTCTTCGTCCATGAGCGCTGGGATGGTCATGGGCTCCACTACCATGGCCATGGGAACGGCAACAACATCAATGTCCATGGTCACAACCGGCCAAGCGTCTTCAGCCAACCTACCTCTGTCGGATCCCCTTTGCAACAGCGAAACTTACCTCACCTACAAGATAGCTCACTTAGTATCCCAAGCCCAGATTTCCTGTGCAAGCCAATATTTTTACGGAAACTGGGCTTCATCCTACTATGTGGTAATCCTCTTCCTCTTCACGCTGGCGTATGCATTTCGTCTGATCGCATATGCTAAACCTCGCTCCTCCAGCAAGCAAACCTCAGTTTTGGACAAGACATCTGCTTTTACTCTGTTTATCACTTATCGACGCATCGGTGGCCTAATTGGAGCTTACATGGGACTTCCATCATTCGGTGTCATAGGTTTCTTCCTGCTGGCTCTTGTTTTCTTGGGGATTCTAACCTTCTTTCAACACCCATACTACCGCCCGTACCGTGCATTTGGATCGCCGCCACTTGGAGTTCGTACTGGATTGGTGTCTATAGCATTGACGCCGCTCATCTTTGGTCTTGCGGAGAAATTCAACTTGGTTACACTTGTCACTGGTGTTGGACACGAAAGTCTCAATGTCTTCCATCGATACGTTTCTTATCTCTGCCTCATCCTTGCCACCATCCACACATGTGCCTTCCTGGTTGGAGATCAATACACCCCAGGAATGACAGGACCCGTAGCATTAAGGACCAAGTAAGAGTTGGGGCCATTACTCTCCGCCCACTAAGCGATTTACACCAAAAGTTAGACTTTTTAAAAATATATAACAAAGCAACCACTAATTAAAACGCTATAAAAATTAAGGCTCATTAGAAAAATTTGCTTTGTAATATTCAGATATGAAGGAATTAATTTTTATTTTTAAGTTGCATATTTTTAATACGCTTAACGAACCTGGTACCAGAAGTCTGTGTTTTACAGGGCATATTTAAGCGATTTTTAGGCTCCGAGACCCCACCTTCAGGCTTCTAAAAGTAAAGTCGTCGCGATCACTTCAAAGTTGTGAAATAACTATAAATAATCATGATATAATATTCAATTATCGCGAGTTTAAGAAGGCAAAGATACTTTCTATTAAGTAGTATTTTAAAGTTCATGAATTTTGATTTTTGGTTTACTAGTAAAATGCCCTGTAAAACACAGACTTCTGGTACGAGGCTCGTAAATATAGAAAGCCTTAAATTTCAAGAATTTTGTATGTAAATTAAGCGATTTCGTAACTTTATACAAAGAAGTACGTGTAACTTATTATTTATTTAAATAAAATTCTGAATTGTATGAATTAAAATTAAAGTAAATCTAGTTAATTGAACGTATTTTAGGATCTTTAATTGAATTCATTGTTGAATTATAAGAAACTTAAAAGTGTATGTTTTGGTATAAATCGCTTAGTGGGCGGAGAGTGATGGCCCCAACTCTTACTACACACCAGGCTCATATGAGGTACGTTTTTACACTTACTTGTTGATATCTTCACACTTGTGTCCAATACTAATTAATCAACGGTCAGTTCACCGGCACCCCTCCTTTTGGCCTACTCATGTTCTTAGCCACTTTCTCTCTCCCAATCGTCCGAACCGCCTTCTACGAGCTTTTCAAATACTTCCACTACGCTGCTGCCGTTACATACCTTGGTTTCATGTTCTGGAACACCGGAAACGAGGGGAATTCATGGTGCTACCTGTGGGCATCCGTGGCACTTTTCTCGCTCTCCATACTTGGGCGCATATTCGTCAAGTCACCCACGCTCAGCTTCCGAGGAAAACCTTGTTTGCAACATGTCCATTGATAATAACGCCTCTCGCAAACAATATTGTCAAATTGACGGTTTTGGCACCTCGAAGCTTCACATGGAGGCCAGACCAGCATTGCTTCGTTAGAATCCCAGCTCTAGGCTATATCAAGAACCATCCTTTCACCATCTCCTCCGTCCCCAGCCAGACAACAGGAATCAGCGCTGAGCACAACTCATTGGTGTTTCTTGTAAAGCCTTTCAGTGGCTTCACGGCAGTCCTGCACTTCACCAGCTTAACCCTGGAAGCCCCCGAGAAATCCTTCGGAGTGGATCTCGGTGGCCCGTACGGCTGCATACGCTATAAGTTAGAGCACGGCTACGATTCTGCTATTCTCGTTGCCGGCGGCGTGGGAATTACTGCTGTTGTGCCTTGGTTCGTGCACCTGGCGCACAAGATGGCCGATGGCCAAAGCTGTGCCATTCGCGACGTTATTGTCGTATGGGTTATGCGCGACAGGAAAACTATAAGCTGGATCCGGGATGAAGTTCGGCTGCTACGGCTCGGGCTCCAACTGGCTCTCTCAAGTTCAAGTTTTTCATGACTGCGGATGGTGCGGAACATGGTGAGAAGAATTCCACGGGCTCGGACTCCGAGAAGGATGCCACTGCGATCTCCGATTCCAATGTGACACATGACTTGATCTCCGGATCTGGTGTTTCAATCGATTTCCATAGGCCAGACTTGTCGGTTCTGTTGCCATCTTTGATCTCTGTCCGCAGGACTGTTGTAATTGGTAAGTTATTTTTTCTCTCTTTTCTTTCAAGATGAGGATTGTGTCCTCCGACTGACTCCGGATCACAGGCTGTGGTCCCGAAGCCATGAAAATTGAACTGGGGAACACTGTCGCCCGAGCTCAAAAGAAAGTCCTAGCCGGAGAAACGCAGAAGATTCCACTACACACTGAAACGTTTGGATGGTAATGGCAGATAGTGAAAGTCGTAAATGAAAGGATTACAGAGAAAAATGAGGATTAAGAGAATCAGAATTTAATGACAAGACGAGAGGGAGTTGTAAAGCGGTTGAAGAATACAGAACATAATAAATTGTATATTTCCTTACAAAAATAAAAAGCTTATATAAACATATTTCCTGGTATCATCACTCGCTATTGCATGTAATTTGAAAATTTCGCCTCGAATCCACCTGGAGATAGTTAATGATTCTTCTGCGACAGGGGTTGGCTCAAAAACTCACTTGGTGGTAGGATTCGAATCTTGAGCTCATTTCTAAGCTATTTTGAGCACAATTCCGCAATTCTAGATCAAAGTTGGCTAGTGAGACGAGAGTATCAAACTTTAATATCGATTCTTTCACTACGCGCAGTAATTGTATCATTCCATGTTCAAATACATATATAAGATTACAAATCTGCACCCATTCCGGCATTGAGACAGAAATTGGTCAAACGGCAATTCCTCGCCTTTTCCAGCCATCCCTACCCAGCCAAGCCCAAGTCCACAGTCCACAGCCGATCCATACTGACACAGCCATGGCCCAAAAAGTCCCCGAATAGCACAGCTTTCCGTAGCAGAGAATTTCTTCTTCAGCATCTTGGCGGTAAGAAGGTCGTTTCGACGCCCACTGGTACACCGTCGAGTAGACAACTCCCCAGGTAGTAGCACCAAAAGCTGGAACCATGGCTACGATTCCCCAGTTTGTACCGAAGTTTTCGACACCCCAAATGACGGTTATTATGAGCGGTGTGAGGCTGAAAATTGCTCCGTAGCCGGAGCCAATTAGAGTGGAAATAATCCAGAATCTCTCGCCATGGTTTTGGATTGCTCCTGATGCTAGTATTACTGATCCCAGGGAAACGAGTAATGCGCTGAAGATCAAAAAGGTTACTCGTGAAATGGTGAATCGTCTTCTTGGGGGAAGAGACGAGAGAGAATTGGCAGCGGATCCAAAGTGATGCCCAACCGATGGCGGAGCTAGTATATCGGTCAAAGTGCCGAACAGGATGCGAGCCACGGTGGACGTGATTGCCACGATAGACACGTGAGTTGCAGCTGTTGTTGGAACTAGATCGGGGTTGATAGAAGGAGGATATAAAGTGCCAATTATTGTACCTAGGTTGGTAATGAAAGCTTCACCAGGGCCTGTGACGGTGTTAGAGGGAGAAAATGATACCGCGAGAATAACTTACCGGAAACGAAGAAGAAACCCCCAGCAAGACACCACATGGTCCGGTCTTTTAAGAATCTGCGGGTTTCTTCATTCAATAACCAGGTCTTCTTCCGTGCCTCCTCTTCCTCATGAGCTCTTACATCTTGCACCCTCCGGGCTTCTGCTAGGTCTTCATTAGACAGCTCCTCGATGGAGCCGTAACTCCTGTTAGATCTTCTGAAGAATTCGCTGTCCTCCAAAAGTCCACTTCTCTCCAATTCTTCCACGGCTTCATCTATGAGCTCATCTTCATCCACGATCTTTAGTAAAACAGACCCTAGCAATCCCACCGCCAGCAGCGAGACAGCTAAGAACACGAAGTATTTGAAAACATCTACGTCCCCAACTCTCCCATTTGGTCTTCTTTCATACAAGACTCTGCTTCCCAGTTGACTTTGCCACATCCCACTCAACCCAAATGCTGCAATTGGACATGCCAATGCCAGCCCTCTGTATTTCCCCTTCCCGAAGTTCTTGGCACAAGTTGCAACAGCACTCAGATACATGCAAGTCGTTGCCAACCCAATAATCACAAATGCCACCACCATCACCCACAATGGCCAGCCACGTTCCGTAGTGTATCCCATAACATCTTTCGCTCCGCTTTTGTATGTGAACGCCGCAAGCAGATATCCGACCCCAAACAGTATAGATGAAATGAACGATAAAGGTGCTGGTCCAATTCGATCGCATAGATAGCCAAGTAACGAGACGGGTAGATACAGTGCTAGTTCTGCCGCAATTATAACAATGTTCACTTGTAATTGTGTGTATCGTAGTCGTTCTTGAAAGAGATGTCCGTAGAGAGAGAAGGTTGTGATGGAGCCTGCGCAAAGGCAGGAAAGGATGGCGGAGGAGAAGGCAATATATCGTGTGATATCACGTTGTCTTGATTCTTCTTTGCGCGCAGACCTCCGAGAGATGCTGATGAGCTTGAGGAGCGGAGGGAGGATGAGTCGTGAGCGAGGAGGGGCGTTTCTGCGGATGCCATGACGGCGCGACCGTTACTTGCGGAACGGTTTACGTTTGTGCTATGGTGGCATAGAGACGAAAGAGGACTGGATTATGTACAAGGTGAAGAATGGAAATGGAATAAATCGACGGTAGTCGTGAGGAAGGAAGGCTTTCAAGCTCGAGCTCGAGCAACATCCCTCTCCAGGGTCAGAACGCCGGCTGACGCAGCCGACCTCGGCCTGATCAGCAGCCCTGTTTTGCGGCTCATGATGTGCTTTAACTTTTCATGATTCTTTCCTTCCTGCACCGCAAAAGTCGAGCGAATATTCCTCTTTCTGGGAGCAATCACGATGGCGTAGAGACATGCATAATTTTCTTTTTGCCGCAGTTCTCGTGATGCTTGGTGCTCCCCACTCCCCCCTTCCAAGTCCTGCCTAGGCCATCCAACTTGAACGCATCCCGTTCGACATCTACACGATCTACATAATACAGTGCATTTAACATCCTCTCAAAAGAGGATATTCTCTTTCTCCTCCCTTCTTCCGCTATTCCTTACTTTATTTCCGTTTCCTAGTTGCTCCATCGCCCACAGCCAGCTTCCCTTTTAACGAATGTAATCAAATCAATCAACTGCTCGAGCCCTTTGTTCTGTCCCTCTCCAGAAAACCCCCTGATCACAGTTTCAAAAATTCTGCCAAGATCTAGGATATAAGACGTGTGGTTCATTCAAACATTTAGCGTTGCATATGAACAATGAACGATTGAGTCTGGCAAAGAGAGCCAGTCTGAATTATTTTATTTATTTATTCAAACACAGGTTTTTGATCTGGTATTCATACTTCGTTGCATTACGCATCTCATTTCAATTAAGATAATGCAGACTAACCAGCCACAAGTAACCAGAAAAACCGCATGGGAAGAAAGAAAGATCAAGCCACCATGATAGCAATGGCATTGAATATATCCGTACACCACCAACACTATTCAGGTAGGTAAGCCTATTACTTCTGCAGCTTTGTTCCATACTGTGCAACAACACAATACCATGTCTATTGAGATCCATGGGTATTATTACGCTAAAAACAAGAGTTAAGAACTCAATTTGATGTTGTTCTATACACATTGATATCTTAAGCTCCAACACCTGCTGGTACAGGTCCTAATCCAGGAGGGGTGAAATCCGTCTCGCCACTTGGCCAGTTTCCGAGTCCTGCCGCATCGGCAATGGCTCCACCTATGCGGACCCAATGGGCCGGGCCGGGTGTTGGGCCGTCGAGAACGAATATCATATACCAGGTTGGAGGTGCTACATGGGGGGTGGGCGGAGTTGTGATCTGACAAGTGGCAGCATTGGCGGCACCCACACATGCAACCGAAAGGAAAAGTGTGCGTTGACCCATAGAGTTACCGTGTGTTGAGGAAACTGCAGCCATCATAGAGACCCTGACACCGCCGAGATTGCCAGAAGGAATGTTTGCTGTGATGGTTACAGTAGAATCATATGCCCAATCCTTGTTGGCCGTGTTGATTGTGAAAGATGGCTGTGGAAGACCGCTTAGGGCGTATGGTGGGAGGAAGACTTCAGTGCGATATTCTTGTGGGTGAACACCATCCTCGGGGTCAGATCCGGAGACCAGCACACGTCCATCTGGAAGTAGGATAGCCTCGGAATGATAAAGTCGTGCTACCGGAGTAGTGTTCATAATAGACATGCGAGCATTGATGGGCAGCGTAGGGTCATAGAGAACAGCGTTGTAATTCGGGTCCGAGGCTAAACCAAAGCCAGCAACACCTTCTTGAGCACCGTTGAGGATGAGATAGGTTCCATCAGGTAGCGCGCAAATGCAAGTCATAACTCGCTGAGAGGGCATTCGCTCCAGAGTCCATGTTGGTGAGGCATCTTCAGGCGATGTCGAGACGCAATTGTCGACAGCATAAGCAGCACCGTTGGCAGATCCACCACAAATCAGGAATGTAGCATGGTCTGCGAATGGTGCATACAATGGCATCATGACACCCGTTCCTTCCAATGGATAGGTTCGGCCAGACAGGAAGTTGTTGACAGATCCGGGCAGGTTGGGGAGGGTCTTGATGGTGTCGAAGGTCGATTCATCAAGAATGCGTGCTTCATTGTAGTACACGATGAAAACACCGCCTGTTGGGAGGATCCACATGAATGGGTAGAGATTATTAGGGTCCGTTCGGTCAAGCCAGTCAAGATACTTTGCATATCCTCCAACTGGAGGTGGAAGAATTTCGCATGAGGGTGTCGGTGCAGAGTTCGATCCAACTTCTCCTCCCATTATCAAGACTGAACCGTTGGTCAACATCATGGCAGATGGGTACCAACGTCCGGCGAGAAGAGAAACTTCGTTGACATTTTCTTGCCAGTCATTGACACCTGCAACACCTGGGGATCCATCTGGCCAGTAGATTCGAACACCATATGTAGAGGCTCCGGACCACCCTCCAATGTTAAGCAGTCTTCCAACCTTGTCCGGAAGAGTAATTCCAGCAGAACAGAAAATGTCGCTCTTGACGTGCAGAGGTCTCCATGCTTGGTCGAACTCATTTATGAAAGCGAGGTCAAGTTCGTATGTACCGGTTGTGTTTGGCGCACCTGTACCAGCTTTCTCCATGAAAACAACTTTGCCGTTGACAGTAGCGGTAGTGATGAGGGGAACAACGACACCACCAAGAAGGAACTGATATTCACCCATGCCAGCGCCAGTTGGTGTATTCCATGTGTACAGAGGGGTGCCGGTCCATTTATAGTATGAAAGTCTGTTTCCACTACCACAATAATAGGCGCTATCGCCAGAGCAAAGAACTTGACAGTCAGTTTCGGGTTGCTGTGTGGAACCAGAAGCAATAAGCTTTGAATCGTCACCGCAATAACATTCATCACCATATTCCATCCCAGCTGACATGTAGCCATACTCTTGACAAAGTGTCAGGCACGACGTGGCAGTGTTGTTGTTGGTAAGAATGCTCTGCCAGAAGAGGGCTCGCACGTTATTAACATTGTCGCTATAACATCCTTGGTAGACCCAAGATCCTGGAAGATTGGTCTTTTGAGCAGTAGGCGGTTGATAAACAGTCAAAGTGCCCGTATAGTAGACACTAAGAAAACTCGGACCTCCACATATTTCATTTGTGTTGCCGGCACAAGCCATGTTACAACTCGTACCAGTAGTCAGGGCGGCTCCATTGTACAAGAAGTTGTCACACCAACATTGTTGGGAATATTCCATGCCTGCCACGCTGTATCCCTGGGAAATACATGTATTGACACAGCTCTCGACTGTGTTCGTAGCGGAGTCTGGGTTACCATTCTGGAGAGCACGGCCAGTGGTACCCTCCGTATAACACCCGGCATATTTCCAGCCGGCCGGGAGACCAGTGGTGGCAGCGGTTTGAGAAGCCAAAGCAGTAGATCCTGTAGCTGTTCCGGTACTGATTGACGAAGTTGAAGTTGCTGTACCATTCTTGATGTATATATTGAGCCTATTTCCATTTCCGCAGTATTCGTATTGGTTCCCCATACAGACCATGGAACAATCCGAATCCGGCTTAAGAACACTACTAGCTGCAATTGTATTTCCACAGTAGCCTAATGGGAAGAAGTATCAGCACTGTTGATAACCTAGATTTACCAGAAAATACTCACATTCTCGTCCATACTCAACACCAAAATAAGTGTACCCAGCACAACTTGCTTCGCAGCTTTCCACCGTCATTGTATCGGCAGCGAAAGCTCCTGGGGCAAGCGCTCGAACGCCAGTTCCTTCGGTCCAGCAACCGTAATAAACATAGTTGGCAACAGACGGAACAATTTGGAGGGTAGGGGTAGCTTGCACACTGCTGCTAGTAATTGTTGCTGTAGATAGGATCGAGCTGCTAGACGTGAATGAAGAAGAATGTGAACTTGTTGACGAAACTGAACTTGATTTGGTTGATAACACTGAGCTTGTGGAGCTACTGGAGCTCGACTTGCTAGATGAAACACCAGTGGAAGATGATGATTTGCTGCAGGAAATCGAGTTAGAGCTAGATGACGAAAGAATCGAAGATATAAGAGACGTCGAGGTTGAGCTGAATTGGATGGAGCTAGAAGACACGGAACTTGATACTGACCCTGAAGAAACTGAACTAGATGTTAGATGGATTGAACTTGTCGTGGATGAGATGAAACTGCTTGTTGACAAAACTTTGCTGCTACTGCTGCTGGTCGCAAGAGAAGAGAGAATGTACATCTCCAATCTGTTTCCGGCGCCGCAGTATTCGTACTGGTTTCCGGGGCATATGAAGTTGCAATCGGTTTGTGTGGCTGCCAAGGCTGCGGTAGGATCGATGGTATTTGCACACCAACCTTTTAAAATAGTTAGTCTTTTATTTCAGGACCCCAAAATATGTTTACTGACATTCTCCACCATACTCAACACCAAAATAATTGAAACCGGCGCAGTCGATAGAACAATCCTCCAGAGTCATGCCAGTATAATCGTAGGTGACCTTGGCGGGAAGTGCACGGTTAGGGCTGCCCTCTGTGTAGCAACCTACATAGGAGTAGGCGCCAACAGTTGGTTTAATAGCCAAGGTGGGGACGACAGTAGACGAAGAAGTGCTACTAGATGCCTGGATTGATATGGAGCTTATTGAAGTCTTCGAAAATGTGGGTGAAGAATTTGCTGAAGAGCTGACAGTCGAAGCTTTTATTGAACTACTAGAAATTATACCAGACGACGATGATGTTAAAATTTTCGATGAACTTGAAGAGCTTGTTAGGTGTATCGAAGATGTGGTAGAGATTTTTGAGCTTGACGAAGTCTAATAGGTGATGTCAGTTAGAATTCTAGTCGAAATGTTCATCAAAATGCTGTCAACTAACGGAAGATGACACAACCACAGATGCTACAGTTGATTGTGATCCTAAATATCCCTGCTTATAGATATCTAATCGATTACCGGCACCGCAGTACTCTGTGCTGTTTCCTTCGCAAAGCATGTTACATCCAGAAACACCCTCTGGGGCAACGATAGCTGCATTCTGGATGGAATTGGCACAATCTGCCGCAATTAGCTTTGTTACGAGATGTACCCATGAGAAGCTTACAGCACTCCTGTGCGTATTCAACACCAGCCAGAGAGTAGCCAGCAGCGTTACAAGCCTGTATACAAAGAGCCACGGTCAAAGCGCTCGCCCCTCCAGTAGTGGACACTGGGTTCGGGAGTGCACGGCCATTGGTGCCCTCACTAGTGTCTGTCAGTTTCCAACTTTATCGGGCCCTGCCCTGTGAAGTGATAGTTGCTGCGTGGACTCACGTATAGCAACCATAAAATCCATAGCCTAAGGCTCCCGGGTTTGTAGAAGGGCCTGGTGGCGGGTTTTTTCCATTCCAGAAAAGTGAGAGTCTGGATGATCCACCGCAAGTCTCGCTGGAGTTGCCAGTACATGACATGGAGCAATCCGTGCTCGCTGCAACAGTTGAGATGGAGTTGATTGTATTGTCGCAGTCTATTAAAATTAGCCAAGCATATACTTACACGGGTACGCCGAATACAAGGACTTACAGCATTCTTGGGAATATTCGGTTCCGGCATAGATATAGCCTTCCTGGTTGCAAAACCCAATACAGTATTCGTCCGTCATATTTGTCGGGCTGACATAGGAGGCAGCGTTGAGCGTCCGCACTGGACTATCTGTATAGCATCCTTGATATGTCCATGTGCCGGGGAGTGTCGATGGCACCACTCTCTTGTCCAATACACCTGCATAACCATTGTCATATTTTGACCACGCCGATCCCACAAACATCAACGAGATAGCTGCCTGAACGAATGAAGGCGCCATCTTTGCTGAGAATTAGAATATTAAGAAAAGGTAAAGACGGAAAGGAGGGGCTCTCAATAGAACGAAAAGAGAAGAATCAGAGAAACAGCGGGTAGAGGGGATCATGTAGGTTGAGAGGCCCGGAGGCCCCTGCGTGAAAGCAGGCGTTCATGGTAGGGATGCGGGTGGAAGAGGGATGAGTGTCTTGGAGTATTCTCCACAGGCGTTCGACAATCAGCAGGCGAACGTACGAAGGGTGGAAGGGGTTCAGAAAGGATGAAGTTACCTGGAAAGGCTAGACGGGAGCTAGGCGATATTCTTGCTTTTTCTTTGCCAGGCTCAACCTTAGATAGCATCATGGCTTCTTTGGAGAGGCAGCTCTGGAGTCCGGACGTATCCAAGAGTTCAAGATAGAGTTGCAGGGTCTCTGAGCTGGGACGCCTCCAGCCCCGCCAATGTGATTGACAGATCACCACTGCACGAGGCAGTCAAGGTTTCCCCACCTCACTTGCATTGCTGTTCCAGAGGCCATTTGCTGCAGACTCCATGGCCGCAACGGGTTTGCGCCAGAGTAGTAGAGTAACTGCTAGCACCATACAGAGGTACTCTCAGCGCAGCGCAGGAAAGGGAGCTGCCGCACGGAAAACACGAGAAGGCCTCAGCCGGCCTGGAGCTATTGACTGTTGACACTTCACAATTGCACTTGCTACAGCGCCGAACGAGCAAAGCATTAGATACTAGCGATTCAGGATCAGTCCACTGCGGCACCAGCACGGTGTACAGTACGGGCAGATGCGCCTCTGCCGGCGGAGCATGGTGGGACACGATGCTGCGGTACGCGGAAGCCGAGAGTGGTGGTGATGATGTTGTTGGAGTGAAGCTGCTGAAGCACTCATGAGTAGGAGTTCGCCGACAATTTCAGGTACGGCCTACAGGGGGCACGCGTGGAGTTTGTGCTGCCGAGTCACCAGCCAATCAATGTGCTTCAATAGCCAGGTACGAAGTAGAACTACAGCCATTTAGCAAGGGGCAGAAACTTCACTAATGATGGCAATAAGTGATTTGCGTGCCCCTGAACGCCTCAAGAAAATTCCGAGATCCAAATCAGATGCATAGAGTACAGTAGACTTGTCAGTGCAACCAAAAATAGCCTCCATGCGAGGATCGCCCGCCCGTCCTCCCGCCCGTGCTGATAATCTGCAGGCACAGGGCATTGCTGCCTGTAGATTATATCACCCCAGACCTCACAAGTCGCCACGGCCAAAAACTTCACGATATCTCAAAACAATCGTACATATGGCAAAGCATCCAGCACACCCTTTTTAGAAAGAAAACTATTACTACTCACGTCCAAGTTGCTGCTTATATCCTGCCCACGAAGCTAGGTAGAACCCGAACCCGAGGCGTGGTTAACGGGTGACAGCTTGCCCAGCACCCACGGCGAGATGACGGTGCGTTCTAGGTTATCTGCCAAGGACTATCTAATAACTTGGCACCATGAAAGGTCTTACGGGTTTCTCCAAAATACCAAAGTAATCAGGGTCCTTGTCGATGAAACCTCAGCGCCGGCCTCAATCGAGTGATGGATTCGGTGATTTGACACATCAGTACAAGCACTTCGAATATACTCGTACAGTTACATTCACAAGGCATAGTACGAGTAATATGGCGTTTACTTCCCCACACCCACTAGACACTGAACCAACCACAATCAAATCGCCGGGTTTCGAGAAAGCATTTCCCCAGCGTCCCAAAAGCCAACGGCAGCAAGTCATCTCATAAGTGATCTCATTCTTATCAATGCTCTATTAAGAGTCTCACAAACTCGTCATAAATCTTCTCGCCCGTTCATCGTGGGAGATGGTCGAGTCTCCCCTGAGTCGTGTTTCCCCTGGATATCAAGCCCCCAAATTAATTGTTTTTCCTTTCCTTTTTCATCAGGTTATGTCTCACTGGCCCGGACTGCCAAGAACCATTATTATTTGTTTTGCCTCTCATTTTTCATGCCTTCCAACCCTTACCGTTACGAATATGCAGCCAATTTATTGTCTTGAACCTACCGGACTTTTTTTTCTGCAAGAACAGCCCAGAAATCACTTTAACGGCAGGTAGAGAAGCCCACCGCCCGCGGCTTCAGCCCGCTGAACTCACACATTCTACGGGTCAACGATGAAGCGTCTTGAGCCTGGTGTACGAGATCTCGACCCCAGTCACCGAGAAGTGAGGATTCTTTACTCCTTTCAACATCATCCCTCGCACCGATCACCGGACTCTCGATTTCCAAATTCTCAACCCGATGAGTTGCGAATCCGCAATAATCCTGCTAACGACCAGATCCATCGTGAGGATCTGCGCAGGCATATACCTACAAGGTTTCCAACCTAGATGGGTATCCATTCGGAAATACTTAAGCTTATTCTTGAGTTGGGTCCAAGATTGGGGCTGACATGGCCGCTACCCGATTTGTTACTGTTTTTAAGCAACTACCTAGGTATCGAGCAGCACCCAGTCAGTCTTCAGCTCCACATCCATCCTGATTTCCAATCGAAACCTCTCTATAACACCACGTTCTCCGGTATGGTTGGTACTTCAGCGCTCTGCTTGCACCGACCTGCGGTTAATGACTCGATCCGAATCCTCAAATGGCCGACTTCCCATTCAAGATTTCTAACGGGCAACTACTCTATACATTCTAATTCGATGGCACTTCCTGAATCTGAGCCTTTTGGACACGGCAGAGCTCCAAGCATTTCAAGCTGGGTGCAGCACACAACAAACCCCCATTCCCTCCAGAAGAAGCCAGAGACGGAATACTTGCATGGACGTGCCTGTCCAATTAAATGCGCAACATGCCGACACTTCGACCCGAATCTCTCCAATTGGTAACAACAACTCTCTCCAGAATGCTTTGTTTTCCAGAAAACATGAAGAACGTCCACACGACTCAAGGCTTGGCGATTGGTCAGGCCGCATCTTTCAAAGCACCATCTTCATGCTAAGACGGTCTTGCATACCTAGGTAACCCTCAGTGGGCTAAAACTTTACTCTGACATCCATCAATTCAAATATCACGAGGATCTGACATTTTCGCTCCTCTCTTGGCTCCATTGGAAGCCTGCCCACATGGACCTTTCCTTCACTTAACTATTGATGACATTGCATTTTATGAACAACCTTGGAAACTGCGAGTTTCGAGTCTGGATTCTGAACAGATGCCCAGGTGAGCAAAACATAGTGCTGTCACTGTAGGCATCTTCGAAAGCTGCCTGATCAGAAGTCTAGTCTCACAAAACAAGGCTTCCAAGGACTGCCAGATGCGGCAAAGCAGAGAACTCCGCTCTCAAACTTTATTTACCTGCTTTTCTCATGAAGGTTTCAGCGACCGAAGGCCTGGTGACGAGATTTCCTTTCTCAACTCGCCATGACAAAGTCAAATATCTCTGTATTATGGGAATGTACTATGTGAAAATGATGCAACTCCTACCGCTTAGTGTGCCCGCATTCATGACTCTAAATAGACGGATTCAAGCTCAACGATACCGCTACAGTGGTTCTTCTAATACGAGAAAACCCACTTCACGACTGGCGGCCCAAACTTTCGGACTTTTACATGAGTCTCTTACGTCCACCAATACGACATAAACTAACTTAATCAAGTTACAAAACTCCAATACGAGCGCTCCATGCTTCCGCCCAAGAATTAGAACCCTCCTGTACCCAGAAACACCCTCTATGAAATTCAACTTTCGCTTAAAGCTACCACTTAACCTCCCGCCCTCTCTCATTTTAACTTTCTTGACATGCCATACCCTCCAACCAACCAACAACCCCAACCTTATACATAGTACGTCACAACCTGGCCCTTATGCATAATATATCACAACCTGACCCTTGGAGATCTCCGGAAGAGATCCTTTAAAGCACCCCTCTCTCGTATCGATAAGCATAGCGGGGTAGCTCCAATACTTCATTTCAGCTGGAAGTGAGAGGCGCTCTAACCTGAAATTTTCAGCTGCCTAGGCGTGGCACATAGAAATTTGCCACTGGTGCAGATAGATTCGGATGTATGAAGTTCATTTATTTTTGACCTTTGGAGAGAGTGGAATAGGGGTTTCTGGTGGGCATGAGATAGGGAATGGGTGAAATAGAAGTGAAACTCCGCATAACTGCTTAACTCGAGAAGTTCTAACGGCTTTTGTACTCTTCTTGGAAAGTTTTTTTTTACTTCTGTTAAGGTAGGGTGCAAGATGGAACCGGAGAGAACGGAAGTAGGGATTGAAAATATGAGATATGAACTGCATTCTCGTTTCCAATTTAACAGCCTTCTCTTTTCTGTAAAGCATGTAGTGTTGTGACTGACCACGAATTATTTTTTACACTCTGTCTAGCCAGTCAGCTTTTGAAATCCCGTTCCAAGTAAGAGCTGCAGTGTTTCTGGGGTACTGTATTGGGGAGTAGCGATTGCCAAAACAAAACTCCATGTATTTACACTTTATAACAAAATATTGATGATGAGCCGGTGATGACAAAAAGAGCCAGAAATGAAACCAACAAAACATATCAATAAATCCAGTAAGCAAAGCACTCCCTTGCATTGCTGTATATTTGTGCAGATTTCCAGCATCCAAGTACCTGACAAATAACCAAGTAACTAGAATTAAACAGTAAATGATCTACAAAGTGTGTAGTTTGTTACAATCTGGAAACCATAAAGATTTTACTGAACACTTGAAAACAGCTAAATACCCGCTTACTTGAACGAATAGACGAGTAGACGGAGCAGACAGATGAAAAGAGATACCATCATGTTCCCTTTTTAATAATAGAATTTCAAGGAAATAGCGTACTTGTTCTTAAAAGGGTTGCCAATAAAGTTGCCGTACCGAGCGGGAAACGGTCCGTGGCCCAATATCATCTGCTGTTCTCCCAAGAAACAGAGCATACTTCAAAACACGCAAAATCACGGCGGATTACAAGCCACAAATTTCTACACTCTGTTCGTATTATTGCTCAGAGTAAAATCTTATCTACAGAAGACAAAGTTGGGTATCTCAATGCATAATTGCAATCCCAGCCACCCCGCTGAAAATCAAGGTGTCCACCGTTCACGTCAACCGTCCATCTGTAACGCCTTGTATAATGCCTTTTTTTACTCGTACATTCCACCATTTTGTATGTGATGGAAATAGGATTCCTTGCAAGCATGTGCAAGAAATGTTGATGAATGTAGGGAAAAGTTCGACTTGTAAATGTCTCCCCTGGGTCTCAGTCGTTACGAAAGCTCACCCTTGCCGTGTTGGCCTCCCTGTGATAACGAATCTTCGTCGATTTGACCTTCTCAAGCCTCGATATCATCCTCAGTTCCACTTGAACCATCGTCTTCATTCCCACCTTCACTCAGGGTATCATCATCGTCACGAAACTTCTCTGCAAGCTTTTTCCGTTCTGCTTGAGGGGTGTGGCTTTCAATGACAACATAAACTCCGGGTTTCTTATTTTTCAGATCAACAGCGCTCTGACTGTTGCTGCGCGGTGAAGCTCGACGCTTGGGAGGGTAGATCTTGTCGATATTGGCCTTGTAGCGTTTCTTATTAAAAGCACCAGCATCACCATATTCAATCTCTTGATTTTCAACTGAAGGTGTGACTTGGCGGCCTTCTTTATCAAAGAGCCATGGTTGAGGTGCGCGTTTCTTTTCGCCATCTTGGAAAGCGTTAGAAGCCGATCCAAGTGTAGGAGATTTGCAGGCTGATTTACCTAGAGATGGGCCTTTTGCGAAGGGACCGTCACCCATGTACCATGCGATTGGGACGAGATGATCCTTGTCAACGTGCTCCCACCACAAGGCCTTGGTCTCAAACTCAGTGCCTTTGATAGCATTAACACCGTCACCGTCTCGATTCTCGTGTTGAACCTCGACACGACCACATTTCCCCCAACGACAGAAGATCTTGCCCAATTTCAGCCCCCTGCCATGCACAATACACAAATGTTTTTTCAGCGTCTCTAGATTGTGCAATTCGGCCGGGCAGCCCACCCATTCGCACTTGAAGACAATGTATTTTGGCTCCTGCTCGACAAACTCGTCTTCTGGGGTCTTGAAAGGTCGGCGGCGCTTCTTGGATACGGAGGTAAAGTCTCCTGCCGCCTTCGCTGCTGCTTTTGCTACCGCCTTAGGGGTCTTGAATGGCCTGCCCAGCTTCTTGTGTGTTTTCGTTGGCGATGGAGATTGAGAGGTTTTGAAGGGGCGGCCGCGCTTCTTGGGCGTCGAATTGGCGCTGGGGATTTCAACGCGGGCTACCATCTTCAAGCCGAGCTCGGAGAATTGCTGGGTAGGAGGTGCTCGATCTGAAATATCGGGTGCTGGACTGCGGCTGCTCGTGCCCTCTCTCGACGTCTTCAGCAAGGTTGTCCCATTGTTGGAGTCCCGAGAAGGGGTAGGGACGACAGCGGCGAAGGGTGAATTTCGAGAAGCAGATGCTTTGGGAGCCGAGGGTTTGAGATTGTCAGTAAGTTCGAAGGTGTTGCGAGATTCACTTGACCCTCCACCCACTATATCGTGTTTGCTTTCTTGTCTGTTAAAATCCCCAAGTAACTGGGCCTCTCTCGGAGTACCTTGACGCTGAGCTACTTGATGAGGTTGTCTGTCACCACCCATCGGAAGGTCCATTCCAAGCTGTCCATTTTGTCTATAGAGGCCGTTGTTTCCGTTCAAAGACATATCGTCTTCGTGTCGTCTCTGGACAGAAGGGGTTGTTGCTACTGCGTCCAGGCCTGTCGCGAGAGGGGCAGGTTCATCATCCTGAGCCACAGGAGCAGAAGAAACTATGGGGGCTCCCGTTTGTCTACTGTAGAGCAGAGGAGGAGCTGCTGCTCTAGGAGCAGGAGCCTGAATCCAATGGGCGTAACTTGGGTCGTGCACAACGTTGTAGCCCAGTTGAAAAGTTGGTCTTGCAACGGGGAGCCGCGTGTAAATAATACGGTCACCAGCCGCGATCATACCCCTGTTATCCTGTTGATACGGCGCTGGTGGCGGATTCCGATTGCCGGAGTACTTCATCACCAAAACTTCATTAGCCTCGGCTTCCCTCAATTGTGATCAACTCTTCTAAAGATTTATATTCCATGCATTTCCGATTCAAAAAAGTGTGTAGAGCTTACTGCATAATTGATTGCTTCCGTCTGTGCTGCCACCCATCCTGCTGATACAGACTCTCTTGGTACTGTCGACCACACAACTTGAGCTGGTTCATGCTGCAGAGTGGATAGTCTTTGAGGCTCTCTTAATGTGAACGATTGGATATGAGCTGTTCCTTGTTGTAAAGCAGAAGGTCTTTGAGGATCTTTTGGTGCGGCGGGTTGGAGATGGGCTAGCTGATGTACATCAGAGCGTCTTTGAAAATATCTGAGTAGAATAGAATGCAGAGAGTCTGCACCCTGATATACAGTCGAGGTTGAAAGTCGTTGAAGGTCCCTTGGTGCGATAGGTCGAGGATGGCCTTGTTCATGATGTGCAGTTGAGGGTATTTGAGACTCTCTTGATGCGATCTGTCGAGGACGATCTGGTGATTCCAGACTTTCCAGATCAATAGCAGATAATCTTTGAGGCGCACTTAGTTCCTCTGAGTCTGAGCACTCGGGTGTGCATAAGTTGATTTGTTCGGGCATGGCGATGCTCAAGTATCTGTCCTGTCGCTGAATTATGGGAGGTTGCAGTTGTTGTGTGCAGAGTTTTTTCCAAGTTGTAGAAGTCTACAGCTATGACTTTAATATACACTCGAAAGTGAAGTTCACATTGTCTGTCTCGGTACCCACTGGCGCATTGCGATTCACTATGTACAATCAGGCCCTTCCATAGCTCGATAAGAAAGGACTTCAGCTTTCTGAATTGTGTGCAAATTCTCTTTTTGGACCATCTCCCTCCCCGAATATCCCACTGCTTCTCTCCTTGATACTGTTGGAAGTCCAACTGTTGTATTTGAGTACCTCGATCTTCTAATAAAAGGGAAGGTTAAGCAGTCTTTAAATACACAAAATTTTGACTCTGGGGACCTCCGACTACACGTGATATTTTGCCACTGTAATAACACAGTCATCCTATAATTCTAGTGGGTCATTAGTCTTAAGATTAAATCAGGAGTCTAGCACCTGATAAGTATCAGGTGACTAGTCTAACAGATACAAAAGGGAACCAATTTGCTAGTTAGGACTCGACCATAAACAGTGCTCAATTACCGTCATATTGTAGCGTATTGAGAGCAATGAATCCATCTCAACCCTCCACTACGGTTGAGGCCTCCACGTCAGGTAAGATATTTAAATCTTTGGACAATATTATCTCCTGCTCTCCTACTCCCTCTACCACTCTGTACAGTATCTCATAGTGCGTGGAACACTCATACTGCCAAAGCATTGGCTTGGAATAGTCCAACCTTATCAGTACAGTCATCCACAACAGCTCATATGTTCACAAAAGCTAATTTATATCGGGTTCGAAGGAGAAGAAGATCGCTATGGACAAATGGCCCTCGGATATTTGAATTTTGGTCGCAGAACAACTCCCGACCAACGACTTGAAGAACTTCCGTTTGGTCCAAAGATCCTTTTCAATAATTGGGGTTGACCTTCTTTTCCGGGCTATTAATGTCGTCGAGTCGTCTGGTAATTTGCAACGACTTCATGACCTGACAGCGTCTGCGAACGTAGCAGCAGCAGTGGCTCGAACAACCTTCACCTTCACCTTCTACCCCTTGCACGCAACAGTTTGCTGGCTGTTGGATACCAGTGGACGGAAAGATTGGAAGTTTGCGGCAGAGCGCTGGCGATAATTGTCTTAGCCGTCCAGGGGAACCAGCTCCGGCCACAACTCCTGCACGGAGAAGTGGGGTTGGGTTGTCTAGAGGAACATTTCGGCCAAACTTTCAATGCTCTTAAGTACATGTTCAATCATCTTGAAGATCTTACCTTGGGAATTAACATCGAAGGTGTGACATTCCCATGGGAAGAAAACGAGATTTATGCTCACGAGCTAAACCAGCAATTGGGTATCGTCTACCAAACGAGTAACATACAACGAATGGCGGAGATTTTTGGAGAACTGAATCATGTCCAACGACTACGGCTTCACTTCATCTGGCCGGAATGGTGGGAATGGAATCTCCATTCGATTCATGAATACCTGCCAACCAAGCCCTTGCCTTGCCTCCGCTATCTGAGCCTTTCTGACATAGTTATCGACTACGAATCTCTGCTCGATACCATCTGACTCAATGGCAAAACTCTCAAAGCACTTAACCTCAGAAAGCCAACCTTGCGAAGTGACCACTGGTTGGAATTCCACGACGAGCTACGGGCTATGACAGAAGAAGGAATTTTGAACTTTGAAAAGCTGAGAGTTCGCGGGCTCTATCAATGGATTGATGATGCAGAAATGTATTCTCCCAACGCTGAGGACAATTACCCACTCAAGTGAGTGAACGCTACCGTTCCTGTGTTGATAAAAGAGGAGTTGAATGAAGAAGGGTTAGAAAAGTATGAAATTTACTTGAGCTCTTGCGAAATATGTCGGCTACATTCTCAAGGGTTCTTCGAGGACAAGCCTTTGAAGGAAATGATGGAAGATTATGTATTGAAAGGCGGGCCAAATCCGTAGCACATGTTCGTGGCATATGGCGACTTAGGTATGCAGTCCCATGAAGACCTTGGAATTATGATGACGGAGGCCGATTTGGAATAGAGCGATATTTAAACAGAGGAGGATAGCTCGACCAATTGGCGCTCATTCTGAATTTGATGAGCAAGGAGAGCAATGATGATAGAGAAGATTGAACGGAGCTCTTGTGAAGTTCTAAGGAGAAAGTCACAATGTTACATGCAATCAACTATTCACTGGGCATGGAAGATGTACTTTCCGCGTCAAAGGAGTGTGGGCAGAGATACGTGGGTTTGTAACCAAGCATGAGGGGAGACGACTAGCTGTAATTACGGTTGGTAATACTTTTAGTATGCGAAATAAATCCAGAAGACCTGCTTCTCACATTGTGATTAAACAACTAGTGATTTTGGCAGGTGACTCGAAGACTTCTTTCTATCATTAGATTAAATGTAGCATTACTTGAAGCTTCTTTCTTGGCTAACACCCGAGAATAACCGTCCGTCCTGTTTTTGCTCAACGTCACTTTTTATTCTACGAAGGCCCCTTCATAACACTCGCAAGGAAATAGGACAAGGTAGAAGAGTAAAAGTTAAAAAGAAGTCTTTGGTCCTGATTATGATATTAGTAGCTTTCATGACGGCCTGGGTGACGGCGAGAATTGTGGAACTGACGGCCAGGCCAGCATCCGCCCTATAGTTTTTCTTGCAACCTGCTCTCCTAAATCTTGTCTGATAAATAATCCTACAAAGCGTCCTTTCAACAGCAAAACACTCGACAGGATTTCTGTCTCAAAGAGGTGACGAAGAACATGCAATAAGCTATCTTGAAAGAGTTGGAGAGCGTGCACTCATCAATAGTAGCGTTAGAAGCTAGTCGAGGTGCGCACCATTACCTCTAGAAACCAAGGTCGACTTTTACATGCTGTTATTGAACTTCATAAGAGTGTCTTTGACATCTCAAACTCTTCTCCAGATTTCTGATTGCCCTTTACTCAATAAAGCAAAATCACAAACCAAAAGAACCATCACTTAAACCCCTCCCAAACCCCACCAACCCTCCTACAAAATCCAAATAATAAACCCTATCTCAAAAGCAGGGAATCTTCTTCCTTGCCAGAAACTCTCTCTACCACACTCCACGATAAAGGACAAAGTTTTTCTGCGCTTTTCCCTATCCATCCTCTGTTTTTTCTCGAAATATTTGAAATATATACTCTACCTTGATTGGCAAAGTATATCGCTGAAGTTTCTTGAGTTGGAAGAGGGAAGAGGAAAGAGTTAATCACTTGTCAGTGAATTTTATCAAAGTCAAAAGACTCAAGTCAATACACCTTTTTTCTTGAAAACCTCTCTTACCTCTTCACCTCTCCACCCTCTACATTTCTCCTCCCTACCAACAACCCTCTATAAAATTCTCTCACAACCACCACACACTACTCTCAATTTTCTCTCCTCTCAAGGCAGCACGCCCACCAGAGTTCAAGAAAGACACCAGATGCAAGCAGGGGAAAACAGCTCGAGTTTTTGAGGGAAGTGCGATTAAAAGGATATAAAAACAATTATTATTTAGTTTAGACTACTATGTTGATTAAACGATCTTTCTTCGTGGTAGTAAAAAAGCAGTATCCAAAAAATGACAACACATTTATCTATAACAACATATCCCGAATCGATAGCAGTAATTGTTTTCCCTTGAAGACTCCTTAGAAACATATCTCTTTAAGAACTCACCAATGCTAAATCACTCTTAGATTTTCCGGGAGCTAGTCCCAGCACAACTAACTATCTGAACATCCACAGGCACAGCCCCATAATCTGTCTGAAGACCCTCCTAGGCTCCCGAGGTATATTGTCACTCGCTTGTAAAGCTCTCTGTTAGCAAACACAACCTTTAAGTATAAATAGTTCCCTATCCCCCATCCCCTCTCGTCGCCCCGGGACGAGTTCGTTAGTTAGAGTTTTCATTCTCCTCTAACCAAGTTATTGATTATCTAACTTAGTTGTCTCTATTACTTTAGAATTTTAGAAATCGACGTTGAAGTTCGTCTCATGAGTTGAGTTGAAGATGATAATTAATAAAAGTATAAAGAAGAGGCCCATTTATGGTACAGTACTAAAGAAGATTTGCAAGAATTATTGATAAGAGTAGTTTTGAGATTAAATATCTCAATTCCACAAAGCCTGTGTCTTCAAGGGAGACGTAAACCAATTAATGAAATATTTAAGATTTTCATCCCTCGTTAGACTTGCAAGCTGAAATTCTTAGGACTACCCATCGTTGTGTTGATTACCTTTTCTCAGTACTTAATCCTTCAATATCTTTTTTACCGTGGACATTTTCTTCGAATCCGAGCCACTTTAGCCGATGGCAAGGCCCTATGTGTTGATGATTTAAAGATAAAACATTCAAGGACAACCATAATCCTGAAAGAGTAAGTAATCAAATTGTGAGCTCGAGGAGTGCAAGTTAAGCAATTCGGACTTTTTGATTCATCACTTTTCATAATAGGAGATCAGGCTATTCCTCTGAATGCTGGCTCGGTAATTGCAATGAAACCAACACCATATTAGAACAGCAACTAAATCTGGGAAAGTTAGTATTGCAAAAATAAGGCGTGACTTGAACTTATTAAGTTAAGATGTTCTGAAGGTGTTATTATAAACGGTGAACGGAATACTCGCGTTTGCGCGAAAGCGGTAAGAGAGCTGAAATCATGACTGAAAAAATGTCGAATTGAGACTCAAAACCAAAGACAGGAGAGTAGTGACACGCGTTATAACAAGGTATTAATTCTATTCTAGAGAGGCGCTATTGAAATGTTGATAGACAGATATGCATCAAAGGCCCATAGAAGCCAAATCGAATGGAATGATGGCAGACAACAAATCATAATTATGCATATATGCGCAACATAAACTCTATTATCAACAACAGACAACTAAGGAAAATCATGCGGTCACTTACAACGTAAACTTTATCAAAGATAAATGACGGAAAAGTCAAAATGCCGAATACCTCGATCAACTTAAAGATCTTCATCTGTGGCAATAAGTTACGTACGACACTCGCCCCTGAAATGCAAATACAAGCACAAAACTCATGACCTGAGCTATCGACTGACTCGCTTATTATGCACCTGTGCATAGAAGGTCGGTTACCTTGATTTAGATCATCTTCAAGACTCCAACGGCCCCGTAGGGCGAAATTCCAAGCATCATCCTCCTAAATATATCACGTGATCAGATGCCTATCTCAAAGGATCTAGATCCATCTCCAATGCGACGTGCAACATAAGGAAGGAGAGATCGGCTGCGGGCCAGTGGCAAGGCGAAGGATGAAAAAGGCACCTGCCTGCACCCGCTGTACTTAAACTGACCTACTGCATCCCCACCCGCTAGAACGAAACAAAGAGGAATCGAAGGATTTGAAACGCGAGGAGAAAGGCTGCTGAGACCGGCACAGTTTTCGACGAATTCGGTCTTTCTTGACTTCCACCCATGGGATTATCAGACTTTTCGGTAGCACAGAAACCTTCGTGCTCCACTGTCCCGTAAACCCGCAGAAGGTGGATTATACGATGGAAGGTAGGTACGCCTTGCAGAACAATCGCAACCACGTTTTCTGGAGCCTCGTTTCAGTTCCTGCAAGACATCATCAGGAAGAAGACGATCTTGACTAGGCTCGTGTCTTAGTCTCCGGTGGGAAACTGGGAGTGGAAGAGCCCACTGTCCACAAAGAGGTGGTTGAGCTTAGACATGTCTACCCTTGGCTCCCGGTCAGCGGTGAGCTTTCCAACACCGAATCTGTCATGTTTCAGAAAGGAGAGAAAGTCTTCGCGCAGTGGAGCATCCCAAGAGTCAAGACAAAACTTCTTTAGTGTAGATGTGGAAATAGGCGTTGAGGAAATCGTTTTGGCGCCCAAGAATACCTGAATTTAACCCAGCGACTCGCCGGACTCTGAAGTCACTGGCGTGGCACCAACATATTGGCCTTGAGGTCACGGCAGTTGCTTTGCACACCCGCCGGCCGCAGAGCAGGCCTGGTATGTTGGTGAAGAAGCGGCTCCTAAGAGCATGGAGACATGGAAAGGGGACGAGGATCCATGGTCACGATGCTTTGGCGAGCCAGCGAGCACAAAGGGAGAAGGTCGACGCTGGACGACCCAGATCTGAGCGGCTGGGAGTCCATGCCATGCTAGATTCAGCGGCCTTGTGCGCTAGCTGGGAGGCTGCGACACGACGAAATGCGCCAATGAGAACGCTGAAGAGGGGGAAGAACCATGTTTCATGCTGTGATGCATTAGAATCTCGAAGCGAGGTTTACCACCTACCAATGGATATGCTGATGCCCGAAAAAGGAGGACCAAAAATAAAGAGGCTTTCGAAGGATGCGGCGACACGCTCGGACTGTGCGGTATCTCGTCGATAGGAGGCTCGAAGGAGGTTCGTGACTTGCGTTGGTGTACAAAGGTTCTATTCCGGATGACGATGGGTCTCACAGCACCGGCATTGCGAGCAGCGAGCGGGTAGATGGCATTACTTGCAGCGGGTAGGCAAAAGACACGAGACGAGTGGTCAGGAGGAGATAGCAGCGGGAGCGATAGCGGCGACTAAAGAGATTTAGCCGCATGGCGAGTGGTGAGATTGTGAAGAGGGAAGAGTGAGTTGTGGAGTGAGAAATGTGAAATGTGAAATGTGAATTGCGGAGGCTGGTGAGGGTGGCCTTAGGCCTTAGGAAGCCTGTAAGTACCGCCCTCCGTACGGCCCCTTAAGATCTTGGCCGGAGATACAAGCGCAGACCCTGAGCGGGTGTAAGATGTGCCTCCCAAAGCCCATCACACCGCCAATATCAACTTCTCAGATAACCCACGCTGACTGATGGCTGAATGATCTGTGCTGCGATGCTGCACGCAAGAGGTGGACGCCTCACGGCCAGCAGGGTAAAAGGCAAGGTCTTGTCAAGGTAAAGTGGTAAAGTCGAGGCGGGCGCGGGACGATCAAGCATTCACACCTACGCTGCCCTTGTCGTCGGGACCTTTTCGCCAGAATATGTGAGTGCGCAGAACGTGAAGGCGAGTTTCAGAGCGCAGATCAAACAGGTACGCCGGTACCTCCGATCACGTTTCTGCTGTCTGAGCTGCAGGTCCATGGTCCACGGTCCACGGTCCCACAGCTTCGAGATCATCCTCAATTGCAAACCTCAGGGCTTCTACGGCGTGCATTTTGCAGGCTGTTCTTCCTCCGCCTGCCCTTCTGACATCTGCGACAAGAAACATCGAGTGTGGTGTTTGCACTGCAGTCTGGGGGACATTCGTCATCGCGATGGAAGAGAGGGGGTGCTGCCTCCGTGCTATTGTTTGATTTTCTGATAAGGATTCGCATGGCGTCGTTGCAGCTGCAGATGCTCGTATGGCGTGTTGAAGAAGGCGTGCAGTACGCCATCGGCCATCCATAATTCATCCATGCCTGCTCTTCCCATATCGATATCAACGATTCAACGGCCTTCAAAAGCCCAAGACACCCTGCACACCCGCATGCAGCGTGACCAATATTGACGAGCAATGTGCTCCTTCAACACCATCACGGGAGCTAAGACACGAGCAAGTGGGATAAAGAACCACTTGTACAGCGAGTAAGACCTGCTGCATTGCTGGCTAGCCACTGGCGACGTAAAAAAAGAACGAGTTATGAGCAGACTGCTGCCACTGCTCTGCTGCTAGGTTAGCCCTCTTCCAATCGTAATGAATGCATAGAATCATGCGGCGGAGCGTGCAAAAGTCCAGAACCATAGAAGCCGAGCTATGAAGAGCTTTGCATGAATCGAGGACTGTGATGAACATGTTTGCCGCCAGTCGCCAGTTGTCAGTCGTAGTGAGCGATGTCGAAGCTGGCAACCAGGCAAAGCTGCTGGCTTCGGCATCTCGTGCGCGACTCGCTTCTCTCACTGGCCCATCGCACCCCTCTCAAATCTGAAGCGCACCCTCAGCAGCGTTTCAAGTAGACCTCGCTCCCATCCCCCTCGTCGGGACGACTGGACTGGGTGGACTCGACTTAACCTGGCCGACAAGCTACTGCGCGCACTGCGGGACGACGTCCCTTTTTTGGCAGTTGAGCTGGAGAAAATGCCTCCCTTGGACCAACCACATTTTCCATCCAGAGCGTTGGCAACTTCGAGGAGCAACGTTGAATTGAGGCGGAGACCACCAAGTCAACGGTCCTGCCTTGATCTCCGGAACTCTGCAGCTACCACATCCCAGGACTCCAAGGCTCCCAGTCGCGAGACCGCCGACGAGAGGCTGGAGAGGGCAATAGAAGCATCACCCTCGTCCATAACGTTGAGATCGTCCCCGCCATTAGCATTCGAGAAGCCGGTGCGAGCATTGAGCGGTTGATGAGCGCCAGGAAGAGCCAGCGGCGGCCGGACCGTTCAAGAGTTTTGGGGATCATATCGAGCGCACATATCAAGGCATAAGAGATCTTTGCTATGGTCTTCGCAAGGCTCGAGTTGTTGGACGGCGAAAGGAGTGCTTTGACGGGGAAGTTTGCCCCTCTTGTGCACTTGTGCACAAGCTTCTGTGCTCCATGGCCCCTCCAACCCTTTCCAGCACCTCCGAGGCCGTTCTCGATGTCCCAATCTTGTTCTTACTCGAATTCGGTGATTCTATACCTGAGCGCAAGCCGGCGCGCCACGGCGCAGCTTTGTAAAAGCATCTTAGAGACCGTATTGCGCTACATCTCCTCGCATTTTGACAGATGGGGAGGGGTACATCACTAAGTCCTTCATATTGGGAAATCGATGTGCTTGGGTTTTGCTGCAATATCGCATCCCGTGGGCACCGGGCACTCGAGGAAGGCTTTTTGATGGGCTGGCCAACCGAGATTGATGGGTGACAGACGCAGCCATTTCTCCCAGCAGATGCAGCATTGCAGATGAATGAGACAAAAATACTAAACCACCGAGCCAGCGAACGCCAACGCAGCAAAGGAGCTGCAAGGTCACTGGCGTCGTTGTGCAAAGAACTTGTAGAATGAAAGAAGAACTATTAGCATTGACGCTCACAGATAACACGGGCTCATACCAGCCAGAACAGTTCCAGAACGATGTCTAGCGACACGGAAAACACCCTTTATTTGTTCTGCTGGTAGAAGAGAGGAGCTCCCCGCACACCGCAAGAATTCAGCTTGGAGTTGTTTCTGCCCAGTACTTACTGCTCCCAATCGCCCATTCTTCTCCCCTTCTCTCCCTATTACCCCTCTCCCTGCGCGCCAGCTCGACGTGGATCTCATCATTGCACTGCACCGCCCATCGGTCATTCCAGTTGTGCATCTCTCCTCACATCTCCTATCAACGCAATTAAAGCTGCCGCAAAAAGAAAGCCGAATCGTCCGCAACAACCAGTCCAGCCCACGGGCAAGCAAAAAAACGTTCTGCCCTTGCGTTGACGTCGAATTTGCCGTTATTTGGCCTCGTTCTTCTGGCCGCGGCTTGGCGACCTGTCAATTCTGGCTTCGTGTTTGAGATATTTTAAACCACTTGGGCGCGTGTTTCGGCATCTGTGAGCACGCTGATTCGCTTGTGTTCTCACCACCACGGTCCACCCAACTGGTGCCCGGAGAGCAGTGGCAGGGGAGCCAGCGAGTCTCACGGAGCAAAAAACACGCAAAGAGACGCAAAGACACGAGCCTGGATTTGCGGGACGGTAGAGGAAGGAAGCTGTTCATCAACTCGCCATCCGCAACATCTGTCGCCATTCCAACTGCCCGTCGCGTTGCGCGAGAAGACTGAAGACTGAAGACTGAAGACTGAAGACTGAAGATCGGCACTCCCACGGCACACTGTTTTGGTCTGTTTCTCGGTTTCCCGCCCTATCGCGTCGCCAATCACCGATTCAACCCCGATTCAAAGGATTCCTTCAGGCTTCAGGCACCTGCAAGCGCACGTCTCTTGTCAGCACTCACTCTCCCCCTCTCACTCTCGCAGACCAACACCCAGGCTTCAGAATTCAGAAAGCCTCTCCACTCTCTCCAAAAGCTGCCCTTGGATTGCCTACTCTTCGGCGCCCGCTCCTCGTCCCTGTCCTGCCGGAGCCACTACCAGTCCAGTGCCAGGCCTGCTCACGACCCTGCGCGCTGCAGTGCTTCTCCACTCCTGGCGCCCTCTCCCAGTCTCTCGCCGTCGTTCTGCCAGGACTCCCCCTCGCGCTTCTCTCATTCCCTGCGATCACCCACAGGCGAAAATCAACCACCCCCGGTGATTACCCCGAAAGCGTCTAGTCTTTCCTCGGACCACCCTTCCACTTCCTCGCTGCCCTGCTGTTGGAAGGGCCTGTCCAAAGTCGACCCCGTCCAGCCCTGCTACTTCGTGGTCTGGCTGTCCACCCATCCAGCACCCTTTGGCACCCACACGCTGCACACCCACCAAAAAGGCCCAACAGCTCCCCCGGCTCACAAATCTGCGATCCTGGCCTCAGTGTTCTTCCCTGCTCGTCCGGCCCATATCAGCAGCCGCCTCCTCGCTCTGCTCCCAAGTGCTCAGGCACCCCGAGCCCATCCCTCTTAATCTCCCTTGTTCCGCTTTCCAAAACGCTTCTCACACTTCGAACTTTACGCTCTCTTTCTTGTCGCAGGCCCGTACCTCGAAAGCTTCATCTTCCCCCATCCCAGAAGCTCCCTCCCCTTCTCCCTCCGCCTTGGGCCTCACGATCCGATCCCGATCAGCCTGTGTTCAAGCCGTTCGGACGCGTGTTGCACGGCTTTTCAACCGTTGATCGCCCTTCGAATTCGGGTGCTTCCTTTTTCTAATAATTATCACCGACAGAGCCGGTTTTCTCTTCCGAGTCGAGTTCTTGCTGGCCTCGAAACTCCTCGAACAACAACCGTTCCATCTGCTGCTGCATTTCTGATCGGAGCAGGCTCCCCAAAACAAGAGATAGTGTGCATCCTGACGATACATCACAACACTCGCTTCATCGTCCCTTTTCATCGACCCCCAAATCCCCACTACTGCTTCATCGACGTCGCTGATTCGATCCTCCCAACCACATCGCCTTCGCTTTCCATACAACCTTCGACGCCTTCCTGACACATTCGGCCTCTCAGCCTTACGAAATTGGTCGCGTTTCAATATACTATTGACGTGATTGGAATAATATTATCGCGGTGATTTGGGTCGTTTCGACTCAATTGAATGGCACATATGATGTATTCGCAGCATCATGCGACGATGGCTCCTCCACAAAAACCAGAAACCTTCATGTTGAGCAGTGAAGCACAACAAAGTCTCCCACAAGATGCTCAAGTAGCACTACAACAAGTCGATAATCGTACGTTATGATCGGCCCCGACGCGTTTCCGTGCTAATTGTTGCAGTTAAATACTTTTTAATATCAGCGCCTGTTGACTGGACGCCCGACCAGTACATCCGACGATTTCTTCTTCCCACTGGCGAATATGTGTCTTGCGTGTTATGGTACGTGAAGGAGCTTAATCATCTTGAATGGTATTGACTGGCTTTAGGAACAACCTCTTTCACATCTCCGGAACCGATATCGTACGATGCCTCTCTTTCAGATTCCAGGCTTTTGGCCGACCGGTGAAGAACTCGAAAAAGTTTGAGGAAGGTATCTTTTCGGATCTGCGAAACTTGAAGTCGGGTACAGACGCGTCACTCGAGGAGCCAAAGAGTGCGTTCCTGGATTTCCTGTACAAGAACAACTGCATTCGAACACAAAAGAAGCAAAAAGTCTTTTACTGGTACAGCGTACCACACGACCGACTCTTCCTCGATGCTCTCGAGAGAGACCTGAAGAGGGAGAAGATGGGACAAGAGGCGACCACTGTTGCAGTCAACGAACCCGCTTTGTCGTTCGAATTTGACTCTTCACAATCGCTCTTTGAGCAACTCACCAAGGCTCAACAAGCGAACTCCTCATCCTTTTCCGCGCAACAACCATCATTCTCGCAATCCCAATCACAGTCCACCTCCCCAGTGATGCGAGCAATCGATTCCATGCCACCTCCACAAATGATTCCCCAGACAATGGCACAGATGCCCGAAGACATAAACACAATGGCTGCGTATCAACAAATGGCAATGGCCCCAAACATGGCTCAGCAGGTAGTGAAGCGAGAAGCTGATTTTGGCCGCGTTCAATATAACCAAAATGGTGTTCCAATTACGCAAGCCCACCAGCGTCATTCTTCCATGCCTGCATACGGTCTTGAGTACTCGCCCGCTCCGTCCTTTGTCTCTTCGCATTATGAGGATTACAGCAACCGAGGTATCTCATTCGAACCCATCACACCACCTCAACAAGCTCTTGGAATTGGCGCTGAGCCAGCTTACATTGCCAATGAGGAGACTGGACTCTACACCGCCATTCCAGACCACATGGGAGGTGTCAGTGGTCTTCACGGAATGATGCAGCTTCCACCATCCAACTTGTCTGGTCCACAATTCTCTCATGCTACTCGTGGTTATGGCGCGAACAACGTCTACTCAGTGATTGAAGGATCACCAACCTACAAGCAAAGACGGAGACGTTCTTCCATCCCTCCCGGAGTCGCTGCCATTGTTGCTGCTTCCGCTGGACAACACCAAGCTCACACTGCTCACCGACCTTCAGACCTGAGACGGTCTGTTTCCACCTCGGTTGGACCAGTTGCTGAGGGTGACGAATCTGGAAACAACTCTCCTCCCGGACTCAGCTACAGCAACCAAATCCAACAAATGTCACAGCATCACAAGGAACTTCTTGAGATGTCAAGACATGGTACACCTCTATCCACTATTGAAGACAGCCCCGCCATGAACCCAATGGCTCTTCAAAATAACGACTTTAGCCAGTTGTCAAATGAGGATCTCTCAGGTGATGGATCAATTCATGACTCCCCCCAAAGAAGACATATGCAAGGTCCAAATGGTGTCGTGCGAAGAGCACGAAGTGCAACAATGATGGAACTTGGCCCCTACCCCCAAAAGTCACATTCGTGTCCTATCCCCACTTGTGGTCGCCTCTTCAAGCGTTTAGAGCATCTCAAAAGGTATGGTTATATTTCTTTTTACCGGCTCCGTGACAGCCGCTGACTTGTACCCCCAGACACGTGAGAACACATACCCAAGAAAGACCTTACATCTGCCCCCACTGTAATAAGGCATTCTCCAGATCAGACAACCTAGCCCAGTATGTCTTTTTAGAACACGTCACATCACATATAGCAAACATGTACTAACATTTATTTCCTCAGACATCGTCGAACGCACGATCGTAGTGATGGTTCAGAAGGTCCATACGGCGGCTACAGCGGAGAAGAAGAGGATTACGAGGGTGAAGACAACCTCGGGCCTCTCGAAGAGGCCTCGCCCAATTCTGAGAATGGTTACCTCCCAACCAGCATGTCTCAGAGTTTCAACGGCCTACAATCTATGTCAATGATGCCTGGTTCCGGCATGGCAACACCCAGCCAACTCATCAACGCACAACACTTGATGCAACAACCGATATAGATCTCGGCGATTTCCTCAAAAGTCTTCTTTTCGTTTTACTTCTTAGACCTGGGGTCAGTGGATTGGCCCGGTCACTGGTTTCGTGTTTATATGATTTTTATTGCATAGCCTTGCCGGTTTTCTTCATCCTGTCATGTCATGGATCATGTCATATATCCTGGCCTTGTTTCTTATGTCCTGTTTCTAGGTGCGCCATCTTTCGGTTTTCTTGTACGGAATGGGCGGCTGCGATGATGACGATTATGAGATGGTTGTGATTTTTCAACCTCGGATTCTGTATGGACGGGATGGTTTGGAGGAAATTTCGCTTCCCCTTGGGATAGCTGGATATGAATGTGTTTGTGTTCTTGGGTGCTGTCTAAGTTGTATCTTGTGAAGGGAAAACAAAGAGTGATACCTGTTGTGTTCATGTGGAGGTGGCTGTCATATCAAACAATTCGAGCAGTGTGCTCCTTGCCTTGTGGGCGAGTCGAGCGCCTGCTGTGGAAAGAGGAGAAAGAGAGAGGACTACTTGTACAAATAAAATCCGGAACCGGACCTAACTTGACTTGAACTTTATTGTCTTTTTTTTTCGAGGTGGGAGTGGGTGGATAAAGTGATCAGATGAGAGTGGTATTGAGTTGAGTTGAGTAGGTGGATAGGATAGCATAGGATGATTGATAGCATTATAGACTGCATTATACCCGTACATGTATACCTTCTCTCTTCTGCGTGATTCTTTGGTTGACTTGTATGTGCGAGGTTGTTTTCAATGTCATGCTATTGCTTGCTTATTGCCTTGGCATTGTCATTGCCTCCCGGTAGTGCCGTCTTATTTCCCCTTCTACGCTGTTTTAATTTCTGATTCTTACCGAGTTATTTCATTCCTGACTTGTCCGGTATTTAGTTTTGTCAATGTTTTTTTTTCATCTCAATCTGTTTTTTCCTGCGCACTTGGCTCATCATTATCACCCGCTTGAAAAAATATCTTTAATGATTAACAACCCATTCAATTTTCGGTTTATTCTATCTATTTGCATGTGTAGTATGGATGGATCTTTACGCCAACGCACAGCTACAGATAGCCTACGGGTTTTTGGGATTTTCTTTCTTTTTTGGGCGTGAGAATGAGGAGTAAGGAGCGAGGTTCGTTGTTTGGCTACGGCGGGGGAAGGGAGAAGGGAGAGAGGGGGTTGAATGAAGTCATGTTGCTGTTAAGCAATTTGTGTCACTGTCATTCCACTCTCTCGCCTACAAGTATATTTCTCCTCGTCGTCAACATAGCTCTCTTTTTCAGCGTTTTCTACCCATTTTTGCTTTGGCTTTGGCTTTGTCCGTTTACCTCGATTTAACATTCTCTACTCCTGTTTTCCGAAACCCCTCCTTATATATCTTAGGTGCCAGAATGTACTCTCACAAACCTGTTATTTCCCGTTCTTTACATCGAGTGCTGTTGGTGGGAATGCCTGGAGTAGTGGGTTTGAGTGTTTTTATACTATACGGAAGGGGGGTTGTTTGAGGGTGGGGTGGGATTTTGTTGAGGTTATTAGGAAGTTCGAAATGAGGATTGGTTTTAGTTTTATTTTTATTTGGCTTTCTGAATTGCAAGTTTGTTTGATGCCCAGAGTTTTTTTTTAAAAGAGATCTTCATCACATACTTCAGAAAAGAGAAAATAAAGCAGAGAAATAAATCATGCAGAGAATTTGTGATTTTATGTCGGGTGTATAATAGATGTTTTAACAAAATCACTGCTTTACCCGTGTGTTCCCACAATCACTAGGGAGAGTACGAATTAAAGGGGTAAGTTTTGATGCGGTGTTTATTTTTGCATTTAAATTTCCTTTAATGAAGGAGGAAGAATGTTTAGTGAGAGAGGAGAATAGTTATTGGTAGAGCCACACTTTCCAGAGGGCATAGTCGGAGGTGGAAGTTGGGATAAGTAGCATAGGAGCTTGGGAGAGTGGTTGTGTTCTGGGTGGGATGTAGATTTGGGTTTGATTTGATTTGTTTGTGTTATGACTGGATCATTTGGGAGTGAGGAGTACTGCCAAAAAAGGGGTTGTTGCCGTCACTTCGCTTGCTGCTACCTTCTTCCTCTTCAAAACACACCCACCCACTCACTTCTTTTACACACCTCAATAATCTCTCTTTAAACCTTCACCTCTCACTCTTTCCTCGATTCTAAATTAGTCTTGATGCCTTTCCCCCGCACGTAGAATTTCGGATGTATTCGCAAGGGAGCGCTTTCGGTTCGCATTCTCTTTCCTGAGTTCATTTCTCTTTGCTGCTTGCGTGAAGCTTTGAGTGAGTTTGGCTTAGGAGTTTATATATGGTTTTGGAGGAATTGAAATTAAGTCGGAGTGCGGCTGGTGTTATTGCTGTGTTACTGTAATGGGGGTTTTTAGATCTGGTGCAGGTGGTGGGTGGGGTGCTGTGGGTTGAAGTAGAGGTGAGAAAAG
>JAAMPI010001270.1:0-16783 GCA_013054445.1 Cudoniella acicularis
TGTTTATTCCGGTGGGATATTCAGGGAGCTTTTCGATTGCAGAGCGAGCAAAATCTCGACCACTGACAACTAGTAAGTGCTGGACACAAGGGCGGCGGCGACAAAGAGGTATATATGCAGGAAGCGCCGCTTTATAACCACGAGGTCTCCGTCTCTAAAAACCCAATACTCTAAGTGTTTGGAATGTCCATTTCCTTCACTAATGTTTCTTTATCTTCAAAATGACAGGAAAACCGATCTCATTACTAGCTCAAGCGGAGGTGCGTGGCATTTAGAACACACAGAGTTGCGTTGCATTTTGTGCTTGTACTAATACAAATTCCCACACCCCTTCTCATTCTCGGTCTCCATCCTTTCTTTCTTCCTCCTCTCCACTCTCGTCTTCACTTTCCGCAATACAGCCAGCTCCTTCACCAAGGCACCTCCTTCACCACCCCTTCCTCATACTCCAAAAAGCTCCCGGGTTTAAAAACACCCCTCTCCACACCCACAACCCTAACCACGATTTCCGCGCCCTACACAGTACCTAATTAGCACACTCCTTCTCAAAACACAATCACCAAAAAAGGACGCAGAAAAAAAAAACTCACACAAGCGGGTCCTTCGCCCCTTTGAATCCATTCAAACCCGTCCTACAATGCCCCGGATTAACCGCAAAATACTCCACCTTCTCATTCCCCTCTCTAGCAACCTCACTCTTCTGTCCCTCAACAGTCAAAGCATTAACCGCCACCTTACTAACCGAATAAGCCAGCGCAACCGTAGGCGGTAAATTCCCGTTCACAGAACGCTGGAAGGAGGCGCGGCCCGAGGAGATGTTGATTACCTTCGCCGCTGTTTTCTGGTTATGATTAGAAGGGGAAAGGCGGAGGAGAGGTAAAATGGTGTTGGTTAGCAGGGAGATGGAGGTTATATTTGTGTTGAAGGTTTGGGTGAATGATTCCCGTTGGGCTTTTAGTGTTTTTAGATCGTCGGGTTTTGATGGTGATGATGGAGAGGGAGGGGGAGGAGGGGGAATGGCGATCCCGGCGTTGTTGATTAGTACTATATTTCCCCCTAGTATCAACATTTATTCACACATCTTTCCATTATCAAAAAGATTTCATTTCCTACTGTCAATAAGGACAAAAGCTCACCGCTTAAAAACCCATACTCCCTCTCAACATACCCCCTCACCGCTAAAATCGACTCATCATCCGTAACATCCAACTCCACAACATCTAGTTTCGCAATAATACCTAGAGAGCGAAGCGTAGAAACGGCGTTTTCTCCTGAGGAACGGGTGCGGCAGCCCAGGAGGTAGGTGTTTTGTGGGTAGGCAAGCGAGAGGGCTTGTGTTATTGAGAAGCCTATTCCGCGGTTGGCGCCTGTTATTAGGATTATTTGTCCCTGTGGTGGTTGTGTTGAGGGGGGTGAGGCTTGTGCCATTTTTGGAAATAGGGGAAATAGGGGGGTTATGCGAGGTCACGTGCCTGTCACCAAAAAATATCTTGAAGGGTTTGAAAATGGTTTCATACCTTGAAGATGTTTAAATATTTCCTTACCGTTGAGAGCTTACGTGAGATTCTATTGAGATACGTTGTAGATCTTGCTAGTTCTTAAACGTTGCGGAGTTGTAGATGGAGATAAGCGTTTGGGCGGCGGGCGGAGAAATTAAAGCCGGGCCGAGCCGAGCCGAGTCGGGGGGGAAATGAAGCTATCGCGAGTACTTTCCGTTTTCGTCTTTCCGAAAAGTTGCGCTAATAATGGATGACAACAACTCCAAGTTGGAACAGCGACAGCGTCGATAGGTTGAAACCCAGAAGGGGGGGTTGAGTTGGAGGATGTGCTGTGTTTGCAAGCAGTTGAGTCGTGAGTGTTTTCAAAATTTTTAGATAAAAGGCAAGTCTTTTTTTCTCTCCTTTAATGTTCGAATTTCAACTCGCGGTCCTCCTCCTCTCTCCCATATTAATCTTTCTACCCAAAGATCCATTCGTTTGAAAATAACTCTCACTTCCTCAAATGCACCTTAACGGAGTCACAAGACCTACCGACTTATCTATGTTTCAACCCGCCTTGTGATATTCCAAAAGCCTCCTCACATTGGCTCCCTCAAAATCCATAATCAAACTCTGTCTTAGAAATAGCGTTTGTTTCGTCCGAGAATTTTGTCCCTCAAGAGTCAAAGTGTCACCTATCTCAACCCGCCAGTGCGGGATAGGTAAATGAGCAAGCAAGCACCCGGTTTTTAAGACACAAACGCCCGTCCGTTCATCCGTTTATCTTTAAAAGTAGGCTTCACCCCCAGAAAAATAAATCCCCATCGTCACTGTCGTGGTTTCGCCTCTCTAGATTCCACCACTGGCCTCGACGTCCTTTCCTTTCAACCCTACAACCGTAAACATGCTGTCCCTCACCACTGTCCTTACAACAACCTTCTCCTCCCCCTCCTCACCCAAGCACAAACCCTCACCACATCCTCCTTCCCCGCCTGCGCTCAACCCTACATCCAAATCTACCTTACTACCACACCCTGCGGTTCCTCCACCACCTGCATCTGCAACGATACCTCTCCCGTCGTGGGGATACTCACTTCCTGCGTGTATATAAGCTCGAGTTGTGGGCTGAGCGATTTGATAGCTTTCTCGCAGGAATTGGCGATGCTGTATCCGACGGTGGTGTTGAGTGCGAGTGGGAGTCCCGTGCCGTTGGTGCCGAATGTGGATGCTTCTGGGACGCCTGGAGGGGTTGCGGGGAGTTCGAGTACGGGGATTGTGAGTGGGAGTGGGAGTGCGACGGGTGTTTTGACGGCGGTGGTGGGAGGTTCGACGACTTTGTCGAGTGGGATGGGATTGACGACGAGTTCGGGAGCGGCTGTGAAGAGTAGTTCTGGTTCTGGTTCTGGAGGAAGTTTAACGACTGTGAGAACCACTGCGAGCACGACGACGAGTGCGACGACGACGAAAAGCTCAAGTGCTGCGGGCGCGAAAGGGAATGGTTTTAATGTGGGAGCAGGATTTATGGTAGGTGTTGGACTTGCACTTACAGTCTTGTGAGTTTGATAGAAGAGTGAGGATGAAAGTGAACGGAATTGTTGGAGAGAAATAACTAATAGCAGACTGCGACTGTGTGTCCCACTGCATTATGTTTGACGATTTGTATATGAAGTTGAGGGTATCTCGAGGTAAGATTAATATTTAATGCCTGTCCCATGTATTCTTACAGTTAATCAACCCATCAAACTCGTACCTTCGCCCTAAGCCTCAACACAGGTAAACTGAAATGCTCATAATCCGTTCCAATCTCAGCACAAACAGACTCCAGTAACTTTTCTTCCGCTGCAAAGCTTTGTCGAAAATTCGCCCAAATCCTCAGCTGTCTCTCGAGGTCCTCTTTAGGTAGTACAAACTTCACCTCTTCATTCAGATCCGTCCTCTCCCCTTTCGTATCACACAATACCAAGATTGTTTCTTCCAGATTCCGAAAGCCTCGAAGCGAAACGGCTTTATTATATGACTCCCATGGTCGTTTGACCTCAACGTCCACGTGCTCAATCGCTACACGTCGTATCTCATTCAACGATCCGTCTTTATCATCCACCAAGATCTTGAAGTCTCTTAGCGTATCGTCGTATCCCATTTCTCGATGCCGTGGTAGGTAAAGTGTGTCTTGGTGAGGATTGAAGTATATTCGTGCCGGTTTTGAATGAGTTCCAAAACACAACTTGTAGATGTTCAAGGCCTCAGCTCGTGATTCTCGGCATGCATGTAGAATAGCCGGGGGTTTGGCAGAGGAGACACATTGATCCTTCTCGGATTCGTAACGGACGGTGACTGTGCGTGGGAGGCATGCATGTCTCCAAATTTTTAATCGAAGTTCAGGTGCCAAGTTGGGAAAGAGATGAAAAGTTGTTGTTTGTGTTGGTGAAGGCATTTTGAATTTTCTCTGGATGACTTGAGAAAGTGATATTGTTGCCTTTTGAGATGGTTCGGCGTGGGATCTATATGTCTGAGGCGAATCTGCAGCCATATAGCCAACAATAGCAGAATCCGGGGTCGCGTTAAGTGGCCCGGTGGCTTGAGGTGTGGTGTGTGAGAAGCGCCCTGTTCAGGGTATCGTCGAATGATGACTCTTTTATTGGACACCGGCAGAGGCGAAAAGGGGGGGAGCATACGTTAAAAACAAACAAAAAGGCGGCGAAGAATGCATGTGAATCATTTTCTCGTGCAAATAACAGAGAGAGACGAGTTTTGTACCTAGGCAGTATGCTTACGACGTGCTGGTCACTTTTGCTGCTTTGAAATTTGTTCGACACCGCAAAGAACCAAACGGACGAAGGACCCCTTACCTAGAACTTGTCGCCGCCAGGCTTATAACGAAGCCCGAAACTTTCAAACTGATCATATTTGCCCCAATTATTCTGATGTTCCGCAGTCCAGAACTAAAAATGATGGGGTCATCCTGGGCGGCGAGCGGGGCTGTAGGATTGAGAAACAGCTCACGACAGCCAACGACAGCCACCCGCCAAGACAAGTGAAGACGCATGCAGTCATAATGGCCTGACTTTTGATAAAAACGGGCTGTGATGTTACATGCGCAATTGATATTGGATGCCCTCTTGATTGAATTTATGCTTGACGGGAGCAGCGTCCAGCAGTCCATCCGTGAGATCTGCACGTCGTGAGCACAAAGTTACACAGACATATGAAATCGTCGTGAGAGTCAACAGTTGCTTGAAGCTGAAGCCTGCAAGCGATTGCAGTGGGAAACCCAGCCGGTTCAGCGGAAAGCAGCGGAAGGCAGTTTTGTTTGCAGGATAAGGGGTAGCAGATGCACCAGGATTGGGCGATTCGGTGCCCGTGTGATGGATATTCTGAGAAAAGCATCAAAGAGCATTACAATGTGATTGCCTGGCACTGGGATGGTCCCTGTGTTTACGGAGGCTGACCTCCTCGGGGTCCGTTGCTTCATCCTTAATTCCGCCCGGTGGATTTAATGTCGATTGAATGGATGGGAGACATTGGGCGAGATGTAGCGGGAGGAAGAAAAAGAGAAATGGAGGAGGAGAAGAGTTGGAAGTGAAGCTCTTAGCTTACTGTAGTGGAATAGTGAGGCCTGTGAATGGTGAAGCCTGGAAGTCGGAGCCTGGAAGCTGGAAGCCCCGAAGCCCACTCTATTTCCACCCCTCTAAAGCCGATCTTATCTTATCGCATCACAAAAAAAAAAATATTGACCCCTTCCACCAATTTCACTAACACACCTCTGCCAACAAAGCCATGGCAGCACTGCCTTCTACGCTAGATTGCACGCCTATGCCGTCCGCCTTGACTTTTGAACTCATAGCTCGTTGCTCTGTAAGCCTCTGCGTCCTTGTTGGAGCGCATAAACCTCATCTCACTGCCAGACCAGACTACCAAAGCTCGCGCCGCCGTCCTCACCCTCCCTCATGGCCCTGTCAACCTGCCCTTGTTTATGCCAGTTGCGACGCAGGCGTCGCTGAAGGGACTGACGCCGCACCAACTCGAAGCAACTGGGTGCCGGCTCTGCCTCAATAACACATATCATCTAGGCTTGAAGCCTGGACAGGAAGTGCTGGCTGCTGTGGGTGGGGCTCACAAGCTGCAAGGATGGAAGCACAACATCTTAACAGATAGCGGAGGGTGCGTTTCTCAACTCTGTGACTTGGTCCAAACTAATTGGTGGATTCAGCTTCCAAATGGTCAGCCTCTTGAAACTAGCCAACATCACAGAAGAAGGCGTCCGCTTTCTAAGCCCTCACGACGGCACGCCTATGCTCCTCACCCCCGAACACTCGATTGCGTTGCAGAATACCATAGGCAGCGATATCATTATGCAACTAGACGATGTCCTTGTCACCACGTCACCAGACACAAAGCGGATGCGGGAAGCTATGGAGCGGAGTGTACGGTGGCTGGACCGGTGTATCGCAGCGCATGCGAATCCTACCACCCAGAACCTCTTTTGCATTATACAAGGTGGTCTAGATCTCGAGATGCGGACCGAGTGTTGCAAGCAAATGGTTGCGAGAGGGACCCCAGGTATTGCGATAGGAGGGTTAAGTGGGGGTGAAGCAAAGGCGGATTACTGCCGCGTTGTCAACACCTGTACAAGCCTTCTTCCCGAGTTGAAGCCAAGATATGTCATGGGGATTGGCTATCCTGAGGACCTAGTGGTCAGCGTTGCGCTAGGAGCAGACATGTTTGATTGTGTCTGGCCTACCAGAACTGCCCGGTTCGGAAATGCAATCACCAAGTATGGTGTTTTGAATCTGCGCCACGCAAGATACTCAAATGACTTTGGACCTCTGGAAGATGACTGCGGATGCGTATGCTGTCGAAAAGGAGAGGGGGCTTTGGGGATTACAAGAGCTTTTGTTCATCATATTGCGGCCAAAGAAACAGTGGGAGCCCATTTGGTCACGATACATAACGTGTGGTATCAATTAGCTTTGATGAGAAGTGTTCGAGATGCAATCGTCGAGGATAAATTTCCGGCGTTTCTAAAGCAGTTCTTTTCAGACTTGCATGGTGGAGACAAAACAAAATTTCCGGATTGGGCAGTTGAAGCCCTGAAAACGGTAGGTGTAGATTTGATGGAATAGACTTACTAGATAGAGTCTTTAGAAGCGATACCGAATATATTTCGATTCTTTGGGATGGTACCAGACGCTACTCCTTGTCAATCTTCTGGTAAACTTGCCGATTTTCTAGGCTCTCATCCCATCTCATTTTCGAACCTTTTATGACTATCTCGAATATTTTTAAACCGCAGCCTTGGAGCGTCTTCAGAACACAAGCGAGAAAGATATCCGAGAGGATAATACCCGGCGTAGTTATCTGTTTTGGTTTGATTTAGTGTTCATTCTCTACTTCAAATCCAGAGTCTTCTTATTCTCACCCAGCCGGGCCCAATTAAAGTGAATCACCTGACCGAGTCTGACTCTTCGCTGGGAGTGAACAGGGGAACCAGTGGTATTAAAACCGCGAGTTGTATGATCCACTGGAGCTCCCAGCGCAACCAAACGATATCCTAAAACCCTGCTTTAGTGACCACGTGGTTGGGTACCTGGGCAGCAACATGAGATTTCCTCGCAAGGCGACGCTATGAACAATTATACTAGGACGAGCGACTTCTTTCGTTCATCTAAAGAGCACTGAAATTCAAGGAGTCTCATATTGCTGCTGTTGCTGTTAACCCACCTCTCCGTTGTCAACCAATTTTTGTTGTCAACAACCATTCATGCACCTTGTAATTATTTTCTCAACCTACTCCTAGTAACAACATTAAAAAGTTATGTGAACCTCTTCAAATCACTGCGAATTAAGACAAGAGTGCTCATATACATAATTCAAGTCCAATTTCGAGGCCGGATCTCCGGATCTCTTCAGGCGACACCTTTGAAGTTCCGATCCCATTTCTTGCATAAAAAAGTGACTTTACGGTGGTCTGGGGTTTTATTACTAAGAGTTAGTACTATTGTACTAAAGACTTGCGAGTACCTTTCAAATCAAAGTATCCGGTCGCTTCTTCTTTTTACAACATTTACAGTCTTCCAGGTATTAAATCCACCAAGTTAAGAAATTGCCAATGCCTTTTTAGCTTCGGCATCCTGCCTGTTGTGTGGTAAGATCATAAGTAGAACAGGTGCTTGCATCACAACATGCCCTTCCCCTTCATTTTCGGCACTGCGGTTAGAGGTATAAGGGGGCTTGTATTCTTCTAGTATCAGGGGTGTTTAGCTATGATATATTCTCCACCACCAAATATGCTTTCACCAGACTTTGCCCCTTGAGGTCTAGCAATTTCGGTCCCTTGTCACCATTGTCCTTGCTATTCTTCCTATTCAAAGCGATAGACATCGTGCTCTTATCAATCGTCCCGAAGCTGGCATTGGTTCATCAACCACAGCACTCTCAACCTCCCGCGCTTTTCCACTCTTAGCCGCCCGTCGTGCCTCCCTCCTCAATTCACGAGCCTCTTGTTCTTTCGGTTTAAACACTGTGCTGCGAGAATGCGAACTAGAGCTCCTCTATAACAATCCACCTAGGAAGCTTCTCTTCGGAACTCGTCTACTCGCTTCTTCCTCTTCTCGCTTATCTTCTTCTCTTCTTCTTCGATTAGCTGCTCTTTTTTCTGCCTGAATTTTAGTTCTTCGCCTGAAATCTTCAAACTCTTTTTGCCTCGCAAGCATCCTTTGCTTTTCACCCCCTTGTGCTTCTCTCCTTTTTACCGGTATCACTGCTTTCATAGCTGAGGTTGCGCCGTTGCCTATTAGCGTTTTCTAAGTTTGCATCGCTGAAGATGCGGGGTGGCTTCTTCGGCATTTCTAAGCTTGATGGAATGGAGAATTCTTCTTCTGAGCTTTCATCGTCATCTTGGCGATTAGAGTCGCGGGATCGTTCTGATATATCCTGGGCTTTGCTGTCGCTTGGAGGAGTGCTCAAAGTAGGCTTTTCAACAATCTCCTTTTCCGTCCTCGCCTCTTTGGCTGTCGATTCTTTTATTTTCAACTCCCCTATTGGTAAATCCTGCACTTTCAATTCTTCCTCTTTTGAGTCTCTCATTTCGGATTCTTCTATCTCTGACTTTCGTCCTTCGCTTTCTTTTTCTGCAAGCACTTTTCCCGGATCTTCCGACTGCACTCCTTCACCCCGCACATCCGATTCCAGCACATCCACATCCTCCTCTGCCTGATCAAAAACTCCCCGATTCCCAAGCTCTTCTACATAATTTCTAATATGATGCTTATGCTTCTTTATAGCCTCACTCCTAAACGCCCTCTTCACTAGCGCCCTTCTCAACCCCCCCTAAAAAGACTTACGGCTAAAGACAAAACCACCATAGTAAATCTTAGATTAGATAAAACTACTCTTTTAATAATATATTTTAGACTCGACTTTCTTTAATAGCCTAAAGTCCCTATAATATACATTCTCTCTTTATCTATTATCTTAATTATATCTTATTATTATTTTTTATAACTAATTATTATAATATAATTCTAGTTTTAATTAATAATTAATTAAATAAGAATAACTTTATATATAAAGAAATTATAAAGTGAGAAATATTTTGCACATTTCGTTAGAAACTAGTCTATCTCCTCGATACTAAAAGTTCCTCCCGTCATTTCTTTGATGTCTCTGACTATGCTCATAGCTGATGATGCATAGCCCCAGTCCTGATACAAATGGCATCCTGTGACCATCCCAACCCAATTTTTGTTCAGATCACAGATCATGGAACCCAAATCTCCGCCAAGTGCAAATGCTTCTCCCCCTCCTCCTTCAAGACTCGCAATCACAGCCTCATGTGATTCCATTCCATTGTGCCAATCAACTACTCCCCACAGGCTATCTACCTCCCCGGATGTAGTCAACGTCGTTCTCCCGTTCTTCGCTACCCAGCTCTCAAGGACAAACTCCCCCATGCGTTTGACAGTTTCACCAGCGTCTATGTGATAATGAAGGTTATAGAGCTGTCGGCGAGTAACAACTGGGGGGCAATTTTCGCCAAAGAAGCCTGGGTCATTCACACGAACAATCGCCCAGTCCATTCTGGAGCCCTCGGAGTTATATCTGTTGCCAGATGCGTGCATAACAGTACCAATACCACCAGCATCAATATACTTGTTGATAGTAGATAATGCTGCAGAATTCTCCCCCCTTGGATCGAATTCCCGGTCCAACTCCGATTGCAAAAACTTTTTGCCCTCTTTGACATCAAAATGCGAAGGATAATTAATTTTAATCTCCTTTAAAGCCTCCTTTCCATTGAGGGCAATTCCTTGCTCGTTATTGGTGGCCCGGTTTGCAGGATCTCCAGGTGCAACCACATGATAACAAGTCAAAAAACATTTGATCTTATCACTCGAACCTAAAGGTTGAAAATAGCCCCAGATTCCTAGGCTGCCTGGTTCTTCTGCATTTTCTGCTCCAATTGATGAACTATTGGCAGCATTTTCCGGTAGGCCGACCAACGAAATTGGCGAGGAGGCTTCCATTTCCTTTGAAATTGACGGAGAAGCTATGCCGGGCAGTATTTCTAGGTATAGTTCAGTTCCAGTGTTGTTCGACTTTGTAATAGTTGTCTCGATCTCTTTCTCGATGGCACTCCAGAAATGCCTGCTTCTCGGCTCAACTGTTACCACAACAGTTGGTTTCGCCGTACCATCTAATAAATTCACACGTCTGAAAAATGTGACGGATGTCCAAACGCCGGGGCAAACTTCCTTGACCTTTGCGATGGTCTCCTTCTGTACAGCTATCAGGGCTTTGTACTCAGCGGTATCTGATCTGATAATTCTCGATACATCTTGATACATCAGGGCCGGATTCCGGATCTCGACTCCGATTTTGAGGCCCGTACCCCTAGCCTTTATTACTTCATCTATAATCATTTGGACTGTAGTAGCAGCAGCCACCCAATTCTCCGTGTCCGTATCATCAGTGATGATGATCATTGTAGTCCGAAAGTTGGACAGCCCTCTTGCAGCGACGTTTCGGATTTTGATTGTTTCAAACTTGACAACAAAATTGGCGAGGATTTCCTCAATCTGTTTCTGTATTTCATTTGCGAATTTTCTTGCTTCTGGCGAGGGTCTTGTCTCTGTAATTGGCCAAGGTGTTGCAATTTTGCCTACAGGCGCCGCTCGATGTGGGTCTTTCATGGCAACATAGAATTCAATGCTGGAAACTCCAGTGACTAAATATATATCAGTTACTGCACTTGAAAATAGAGGACGTAATTTTCTAGAGCAGCATACCACTGTCGTACTCCTCGGATGAATCCGTGCTTAGTATGTACTTCCTCTTAACGACCATTTTGATAGTTCCTTTCGCAAAAGAACTACAGGGGATAGCAGACTTGAAATTCGGTAGTTCTAGAATAGAAACGTTAACAAGTCAGTTTTCCAAGTAATTTTTGTCGAATTTTTTAGGTTACGCTTCACTAAAGTAGTCGGAAGACCGTCCTCGCTTATAAGGCGCTAGTCCCGATTTATTAGACATCGGCCCTGGCCCGCCGACCGCCGACTGTCATAGACCTAGTGCAACGCACAGTCCTGTGACTAGTGAGACTCAGACAGTGTAGCGCTATATGCGACAGGAGGCTGCGACACGTCCCCCTAACCCCTTATCACGTGACCTCGCTTGCTAGTACTCACCTCCTGTATATAAGGCCCCTTTAGGGCCACCTCTCCTTCTTCTCTCCTTAGCTTAGTTTCTTCGTAATATCAGCACCTTCTTACAAATACGTCCCACGTGACGTCAGGGCCTTCGTGCCTTTATAGAGCTGTAACAGTATTAGCGATATATAAATCTCTACTTTAGTTTACCGCTAATCTTTCTAAAGTGATTCTATCTTATTAGGATTTATATAAATAATTAAATACTATTAAAATTTAATAAAATCGCCTTATAGACGTTAAAGAGATATTATAAAATAATAAAGCTAAGCTATTTAACCTTATGATTATTATGTGTATATAAGCGAATATAGTGTAGTGGGGAAGTCAGTCGGTCGCTAGGTGGTCACGTGGTTCGTAGACACGTGACCTACGCGAAGGAGGATAAAAGACGTGTTCTTAGGCAGCGTAGCTTTATCTTCTTAAGTCAAATTAACGTCTATTTGAACTCCCTCCCTTTTGGGTTGTATTTGTCCTTCTACAATAGATCTAAAAAAGGGTTTAGAAGATTCTTTATTAGAGCTAAAATATAATCTATACCTAGACATAAGACAAGGAAAGTATAACTAGGCCTTAAAGGAGTCAAATAAGCTCTTATAGATATAAAAATAGCTCTTTAATATATGCTTAAGCTTACTTAGCGTATACTTAGGCCGTGCTTAGGAATACTTACCCTTAGCTTAAGTGTAATGTGGTTCACTTACCTACTAGGGGGCGCCCGTCACGTGGCTTAGATCATCGACGGATGTCCGGAATAATGTCGGTAGTAAACCTCTAACATCTAAGATCATAGTTCTAGGGCACTTGATATATAGCACAGGATATTAGATAATACTATTAATTTCTATTATTATTAGGCCTTAGTATTAGACCCTTATTAGTAGTAGACAGCTAATAAAAAGAGGGCTTCTCTAGACCCCCTAGGGCTAGAGATTAGTTCTATACTAAATCTTTTTCTTCTTACACGTGGCTTCTTTGCCTACTAACGCCTCCTCCTCACATTAAGCTTGCTCACCTATAGCTTAGGCTAAAATAGTAGTAGCTTAAGTCTAAAGACAGAAATAGAAAATGCTATAAGAACATTCCTATGTGAGATTACCTGTTCCTGAAAACAGAGTGTCTTTAAAGCTTGGAGCTATATTCTTTCTTAATAATACTATCATACAATAGCTCCGAAATCCGAAGAGATGTGGATAGTCGTGATTAAATAGAGGGGAACTGCTAAAGCGGCTCTCGATACTACTAATAGAATGATCGATAGCAAGACCAAAACCCCCGGTATATTCTCGTTGCACACTAGTATAAGATGCAAAAATGGCTGTGGAATAGAGTCACATTGACCAAAATTTTATAGACTCGCGAGGGAGAAACTTGAAATGTCTAAACCGTAGATTCGTCTCGCGACGGGGTGCGTCTCTCGACCTAGGGACGGACATTATAGATCTGTCTAAAAAATAGTTCTAGAAGATTTATAGTCGCAAGGAAGTCAAAATAGGATCTGTACCTAGGAACAAGGCGATGAAAGTGTAACTAGGCCTCGAGGGGGCCAAACGAGTCCCTTTGGGCGCTAAAATAGCCCCTTAATGCCTGCTCAGCTGCAGCTACAGGCTCATCTGACCTATTTACAAAGGGATCCTTAAGAGTACGAGGTTTACTGCTTGAAGCCCATCCGACAGAAAGCTCCGTGCCAAAATTTGAGTCCGAATTTGAGCCAGACTGGGGAGCGTGTAGCGATTGAAGGATATATATGTGAAGTGGGTTGCTAAAAGAGTGTGTATTGCTTGATCTAGTCTACAGAACAGCTTTTGGTGGGAGCTGTGTCCCTTATTTATAGGCCTCTGACGGAAACCATAGCCTGAAGCCCTTGAATACTCCCTGCATTACAGAGTGGCGAGCACTGTAATTCAGCGCATAATGACGATAAGGCACTGAAACCCTTTCCCACGATAACGACAATTTGTTTACATAACTAGTTAATGATTTTTAAACGATTCAAATTGTAAATAGATAGTTTACGATTTCATAGTGTTAAAACTATACTTGACTAGCCTATATAATAATATATCCTATTACAGGTTTCTATTCTCTAATTATGTATCTATTAAACTAAAGAATCTCCAACTTTAAATAAATTATTCATAATTAAATATATATTTTAAAAAATAAACTTTAAAAGGGGTTTAAATATCTATTGATTGTTAAAAGAACCCTAGTTAAGGCCTTCGGGTATATAAGTCTTTCTCTTTCTTCTTCGAGTTTCGATCTAATGGCTTCGTCTCCTTCTTATAGATAGCTTCTCGAATTAACCTTTTGCACTCCTCATAATCCTCTATAGTGTTCACAAGTTGGCCTCTCATGGCAGACTTGGGCCGGAAAGGCGCGTCCATAATAGATGAACGCTTAACAAAGCCCCGGGGATCATACCCACGGTCGAGGAGGGCTTTCACAATGTTTATCCGACCATTGGCGACAGCCACATGAAGGAGCCCTCTCGATACTTCTATAGATCCATTTTCTGCAAGGTCGAGGATGATAATCACCTTCTCCAGCGAGCCACGCCCACACGCAATGCGAATCCCATGATTCATCACTTTTCCAATCTGGGTATAGGCAACTTCTTGGGCAGACAATTCAACCATGGAATCGAAGCACGCCGTGACCATTTCCAAACTGGAATACCGAACCGCATAATGAAATGGCAGATTGCTGCCGTTATTTTCGTCCAAGATTGAGGCGCTGTGCTCCAATAAGAGCTTCAGAATAGAAACACTGCTTTCGCTGGCAGCAATATGAATTGCGGAGCACACTTCGCCTTCCGGCCCCGTGAACCTGCCATTCACCTCTACCCCCAGCTCAAGAAGAAATTTAATCGCTTCCTCGTTTGCATCTTTGATGGCAAACTGAAGAGTTTGCGCTACTCCAAAAGCTATTCCAATTCGGTGTCTAGGGAATGGCCCAGATTCCCAAAATGCTTTAATATGATCCCATCTATTTAGCGTCTGCGCCGCATTAATAAAGCGTAAATCGAAATTCGTGTCTCTGTCCTGCTCCATGGTTGGAGGAAGTAGATCTAGTAGAGCTGTTGGAGATAACACCTCAATAGCTTTCCCCAATAATGAAACACCCGGGCTTTGGGCACTCATGTCATGAAGCTGTGCTCCCTCACGCAAAAGTCTCCGGGCTGCAGGCCAATTCTTATAAAGAATAGCCACTTCCAGAGGGGTTTGTTCTGCGCTATCGCGAAGATGGATGTCCACGCCAAATTTGAGTAACACCTTGAGCAAGTCCCAGGTTTCCTCTCCTCTTCTGATAGCATAGTGAAGGGGTCGTTCCCAATGAACTTGTTCCTATAGTGGAAGGTCCTTGTTACTCCAGAGAAGCTTTTTGAGTTGCGGTGCGTTTACGCCTCTGCAGGAATATTGGAGTAGGGCCTCGACCGAATTTTCATATGGATAAAGAAAACCTCTTTGAAGTGGAGTTCTCCCTGTAGCATCTTCGGTATCCCAACCAGGATATGTGCGTGGACAGCTACAGGATGGAGAAGAGACGGAACCAGCGGTGGATTCGCTAGGGCAATCTAAGTGATGTTCGATTTGTAGGGTCGCCTCGCAAATCGTTCGTATTATATCGACTTGGTCATTGTTAACTGCTAAATGGAGTATAGTGAAGCCACGAGACGTTTGTGGACGAATTGGGTCTGTAGATCGCTCGAAGAGAATTTTGAATACACCCACCCGCTCATGTCGAACTGCTCTATGCAACGGAATTTCACGCCACCTGTCTGCCGAATCTGTGGGTGCCCCATACGACAAGAGCAACTCCACGCAATGGATGTAGCCTTCTGATGCAGCATAGTGCAAGGCAGTTCGTAATTCCCTATCCGTAGCCGTTACACTAGCATGTCGTTTGAGTAGAAGTCCTAGAACTTCGGCGTGACCGAGTGATGCCGCAATAATTGCTCCAGTTCTACCATTGCCTGGGTGGAGACACTCAATATCATGACCGACATCTAGAAGTCTGGCAACATCCTGCTGGTCCCCTCTGATCACTGCTCTGATCAAGTCTGGCGGGCTCTTGCTTGGATCATACTCCATCTCATCAACGTCCACTTTTGACCGATCGATAACCTCCGTCGGAGTTGAAGGTCTAGAGCACCCACTGTGATCGTGTATGGCTTCCAGGTTTTGGACTAGAGTTTCCAGTATTTCCCCGTTCTCGATATGGCCATTTTCGTGCACGTGGGAATCAGAGACGTGGCTTCGCTTGGGTACTTTGAGTGTGCCATTAGTAGCGCTTCCACCTAGAGTCTGTGAAATTTCGAAAGGGTGTGAAAAATATGTATCGTCAAGGCTCGCTCCATTGGCCTTGTGGGCTTCATCGTGAGGAAACTCCAAGTCCAAAACGGAAGACGATTCGTCTTCTATTGAAGAAATTTTAGACGAGCTAGTCTTTATCAAAGGCTGTATGATCGAGAAACTTGAATTGGGTTGCCCTTTCTCGTTGGTGTCGTCCTCCACTCCTGCATTGATGAATTCAGTAGATGCGAATGCTTCTCTAAGAGCTTCAGTATGAATCGAATGTCGCGGCTCTGCAGCTACATCTGACTCGTTTTCAGAACTCTCAAAGTCCAAGAGGTCTGACTAGTCATCTAAAATCTGAGTCCCGTATTCTGCTTGCCTTTCACCTGCTCGATCTTCGCTATTATTGGTTGAGATAGACAGCTGTAAGATGGCGTTTTCGACGTTTGCAATGTTGCTTTTGACTTCTGACATAGTACCTCTGAAATTGAAATTACAAGTTCAGTGGAAATGTATGAGAGGGCTAGAAAGGCTTGTGATGTGAGAACTCACGTATGAAAGACCAGTAATAGCAATTGCAAAGCACTGGACTGTGCTCTCAGCTGTCCAAGATGCTCCTTCATAGCATCTTCATTCCAAAGGAACTGGAATTTATCCATCTTCCCGAGGCCAGAGTCCTTTCGCCTCAGCGGCTCCATGTCCTGGAGCAAGCCCTTGATCGTTCTCTTAAAGCCCCTAATGGCTCTCGCGAACGTCATCGGCAATGTCTTACTCGAGTCCCATCGAGAAGCCAGCGCATCGGCATCGTTCATCATAAGATTTGCCAATTCCTGGAGTGCTCCTTGTAGAGTCTCCAGCTCGTGTCGTATGCTCTCAATCGTGCGAGCGGCATCTTTGTAGCGACTTCGGAGGTCATTGCAGGTTTTGATCGCGGTAGCGAATTGGAAGACGAGTCCGACTACTGTTGCGGCAGAGGAGTCGATATCCATGGTTTTTGAGGAGTGATCGTAGGTTGGAGATGCTGGTGAAGAGTTTGAGAAGGTACTGAGGGGCGAGGCTGTGAGGCTGAGCTATAGCAGGGTTAGGTAAATCTAAATCAAGCCTTTTTCTAACTCGGACTATAGTTTATAAATCTAAATATATACTAAATCATATTAAATCAAGCTTAATTAAGGTTATATGTTATATATTATATATTTTTTTTAAATTTAATATTTATTTTGTATATAAAAAAAGTTTAATTATTTTAACTTTAAATCTAAATCTAAATCTAAATTTAAATTTAAATTAGATTTATTTA
>JAAMPI010001271.1:0-16744 GCA_013054445.1 Cudoniella acicularis
GAACCATAGTTATCTGGATTTAAGCAAACAACGGGATTCGTCAACTTGGCATATTCAGGATCGCGAGAGAAAATTTGTACGATGAATTGGCAGAAGAGACAGTTGTTTTGCTTTTTTTTGAATTCGGTGAGGGGAAATAGCCTTCCGTATACGATTGTAGGATCTGAGTAGTCTGGGAAGCCGGATGCGTATGCGGATGCTGATGCGTTGAACGTTTTTTCGAAAGACCATTTTGAGCATTGTTTGCAGAGATGCTGGTTGGATGATAGTGTGGCTCCCATGTTTTGTGGGCTTGATTACCCGTTGGAAGATATGGTTCTGTTTTGGTCTTAGTTTGACAAGTTAAAGAGGAGGAATCAAAAGGACCAGTTTCTATCATGGATGGTTGCCTAGCCTCGGCTTAATCCCGGCAAATTTCCGCTTACTTCTTGCGTATAGAATAGTATATCCTCTGCTTCACCCTTGACTCAGCATAAAAGTCGACTAACTATTGTTATTATAGAATACAAACCTAGACACTTTAAGTAGACCATGGCTGAAAGTACCAGTTAAAAATATGTGTTGTCACGTGCTTTCTTAGAGTGCGAAAATAAGAGCGATTATATCCAGCTAGAAAATGTATTAAATATAAGTTTTACGAATTCTTAAATCTCTTTTCTTTGTTTAAAAAATCGAGCTAGTTTTTACTTGTAGTGACTAAGATGTTTTATTGTCTTTAATTCGTTTTACAGAATATTATATAGACAAAGAGAAGAGACGAAAAGAGATCCTAGGATTAAAGCTGTAAAGGGAGAAAGGGAAGTGAATTTTTAAGTGATAGTAAAATCTAAGCTACTAATCTAACGAAAGTAACTGAATTGTTACTAAGTCTATAAAGAGAGCATATACGAATTGCGTAAAAAAGCCGATGCTCGGATTTTGAAGTATGTCCCCTTTATATGATTCGTTGTCATGGGATAGCGAATCTAAGAGCCTGAAAACTTGCTAATAGATTGCCCAGCCATCAAGACCCAAGTTCAAAGCACCGCTCCCTTCAATTTCCTTCGCTTTCTCCTTCAACTCATCCACATCCCAATTGCACCACACAAACTTCCCCTTCAAAAATTTTGCCTCAGGACTGGCTAACCAGACCGCAAAATGGCCCGCAAGATCAGCTAAAGAACCTCAATTAGCAAGTTTTCAGTTCAATGATACGAAAGTTATAAACTCACCATCATCAATATGATCCAGAAACCCATCTTTCCCTTGCACTTTCTGCGCCATCTCCGTCTCTCTCACCCGACCGGGATGAAACTCCACAACATGGAACCCCTTATGTTCACTTGCCACATACTGAATCACCTTACTACCGGCTGACTTCGTTGCCGCATAGGACAAAAACCCAGGCATTGGATCCACATGAACAATTGCAGTTGAAATATTGATAATTGTTGCGTTTTCTGCCGCGTGGGTAGCGAATGCAGAAGCGACGAAGGCGACACCTTTAATATTGATACCCATCACGTTCGCCCAGTCTTCTTCACTCTCTTCCCCCAAATTCTTGAATCCGCTGAAATACCCAGCGTTAGCAACAAGAATGTCGAGCTTTTGTCCGAATTCGCGGCTGATGAGAGAGAATGCCTGATCAACTTGCTTCTTGCTGGAGACGTCGGCACTTGTGGTGAAAACGGTGGTTCTGTTGCCGACGAGTAAGTTGATTTCTTTCTTTGCGGCGGAGAGGACGGCCGTGCGACGGCCAATGATGGCCAGTTTGGAGATTCCGGCAAGGGCGAGGGCCTTGGAGACTGTAGGAAATTAGTACCATGGGGTTTTCAGGGGTTGAGAAAGAAGAGGCAGGAGGATTTAGTATGCTGCTAGATTATGTAATTAAGAGGGAGGGGCGGAAAAAACAGGCTGGTTACTAGCAAGTCCAATTCCGATTCCACCACCTGTGATTACGGCCGTCTTTCCCAGAAGAGAGAGTTCAGGACGCGTAGGAGAGATAGAGGGATAGGTAGAGGTATGCCAGGTCTTCGTGAAGGACGGGAAAGGTGCCATTTTGAACTTTTGAGATGGAGAAATTTCGCTGTGGAATCAGAGTGTTGGTAATGGAACTTTAACTTTGAGGAGTTTGAAGACGAGGAACTGTGGCTGATTGAGGTTTTTGTGAATGGGAGCTCGAGTCTATTTTATAATGATTGTGAGAGCCTCTTATTTTATATTTGGACCACGTATCCTTTGGGATCGAACAATTAATTCTGACTTCTTTGAAATCAAACGTGATAAAGAAAATTGCTTATTGTGAACTTTCTGACCTTTCTGACCTCTGACCTCTCTGACCGTTTTGAATCGGCCATAGCTGGAAGACAGGAATATTTTGGGCCTTTTTAGGACCAAGCAGTCGGGGTTTCTTATTTTTGATACCCATGTAAGATCTTAAGCAACCATTTCTTTAATAATTAAGTGTTATAAAGGTATACCGACTGAACTAGAGCGGTTTTATTGACAGCAATAATGCCAGTTATTGTTTGTTGTAGCTTGAGTCTCCCATTCCCATTGGCTCGCTAATTCTGACCAGCCTAAGAAGCAAACCTTCATGACATGGATTACTATTCACGACTAGAAAACCCCGATCGTGAATTCTGATTACTAAAATTCTTCCTGACCGGCGATTACAAATTAAAATGGTCATTATTTAGATCGCACTTCTGACCCCCTGAAAAAACACCTATGCCGTTTCCCAACCGCATGAGTTTGAGAACATCCAACTGTTGTGACTCCTCTTTTAATTTCTCATTCAAGGGTCAGAAAGGTCAGAATTATTTAGGATGGAGGCAAATTGGCTGCCGTTCATGACATCCTTGGAGCGTGATGATTGGACTAACATCACAGATTCTGCAACACGGAAACGGGTGCAGAACAGGTTGGCGCAGAGAGCACACCGTGAGTTCGGATTCTGTTTTTCCTTGCTTTACTGAAATCCATTCTAGGTAGGAGGTACCCTCGAAAAAGGAAGCGCATGTCGACTACCACAAAGTCAACCTCAACTGCCGGGAATACTGACCATGTACTCTCCAATTCGAACCCCAATACGCAGGACGGGTTTCAAGACTTCATTAGACCTGGAGTGGATTTCTTTTCAGGAGGTTCGGAAGAAGATTTGGACTTCTCATTTTTAGATGAGCTCGATAGCATATCGCCAACCGCAGAGAGTCTTGATGTACGAAAAAACTCTTCAAAGGTATCTAATTCAATTATCAATCCAAAATTGTTGACTAATGCCCAGTACGTTTTCCCTCAATTTACATTCTAACTACAGATTGCTAACAATAGAAGAACAACGCTTGTACCTGGCACATCTAAATATCTCGCCCCACCTCCATTCCCCGACACAAATTTCATGGTCCTTCCTTACATAAACGCTATTTCTGCGCTACGAGCCAATGCCAAAATCCTCAATATTACCTGCAACGACACCCACACCATCCACATATCTACCACACATCCTACTCCACCCTCCCTAACACCCACTCCTCTCCAAGCCATCGTCCCACACTTCGCCTTCGTCGCTACACTCCCCTTCCCATCTGTTCGAAATAATCTTCTACAGGCTGGACCTATCGTCGATGCGGTTGAGATGTGGAATGACTTTCGGACGGGAAAAGTGAGGGTTTGGGGAAGCATGTCGTGGGAGAAGACGGGGTGGGAGGTGGGTGAAGAGTTTGCGAGAAAGTGGTGGTTTTTGATGACTGATGAGGTTTTGGAGAGTGCGAACTTTTGGAGAATGGCAAGAGGTGAGCATAGATTGACTTTAGAAAATATTAAAGAGGGCTTCGTAAAGGAATTGGAGATTGGTTGTTGAATTTTGTAAATGTGTTGGTAATAGTTATAGAATCTTCTAATGCTTAAAAAAACCGTCGATACTTGTATATATATTGTCGGCCCTCTTAACACTTATAGGGATTTATAAATATTCTCCATCACACTATTTGGTCTGAGTAGTTAACATTGTGTTTGAGAAATTCTTCGCCTTCCCGTGCTTTCGGCCATATTTCTCGCCCGAAAAGCCCACTATACATCTTGTGTGTAGACATGAAGTATTCGAGAGCCTGGTTGAAAGAAGCGTGGTAATCTTACGTTGAAGGTCTGGTATTTCATATTGCGTCGAGCGGGGAGGCAGATATAATGCTGGTATTAGTTTTTCGGCCACCGCTGGAATATCTGCACGTAGCTTCTTGTTTTGGCTTCGAAAAGAAATTTCCGACTAATAGACTTCAACGAGGATATATTTAAGTTCTCTGCTCAAAGTTGTAGTATTCGGGGATAGGGCGTCTATGTTACCTATTAATTAGTTGGGCCTTCATTACCACAAGATTCTTCAAACGAGTCTAAATAGCTTCAATTTCCTCTATTTTGGAGTCTTGTCACTATATTAAGTTACTCCACTATAATTTAGCCTCTCGCCTAATGTTTAAGTGTTCAAGTGCGACCTCATCCTCGCCCAGCCGCCATCGAATATTCAGCTACTCCACTCCTCTCCCACTCTATATTATTAGACCGGCCTAGCCATTCAAAGATCCTGGCTGCAGAGTGATTGGGGAAGGTCTATGGCATCTCGAAGTTGTCACCATTCTCTTCAGGAATGATTACTTATGAAGGGTAGAGCCAGAGGCAGACAACGAGCATTTCCGGCACGACGCCTGTAAAGATGTTTTCGACTGTACTCGGCTAGTCATCCGTCCAGATTCTCATTAAATCGGGAACGGTGTGAATGGTCATAGGGGCGAAGGTGATGTACACAGCTTTTAACTGCATCCAGCCGCGGCCGTTATCCGAGTAGAGGGTTTTCACCCCTATATCCCATTTTGATAAGAAAAGTACCATAATAAGGGTTGATTTGCCGTAGAATAGGAAGCCAGAATTGTTATCGCTACCCCGAGAAGAATGCGACCAATATTTTCGTCATGTTGAATGCAAGATTGGGGTTGCTGATTGTCGACCGATGGCTGTGCCGATGCTACAAAGGTGATTTGTCACGCCCAACCATCACCAATAAGCAAGTGTTGATAGCTTCTAGACCCAAAACTAGATTTGTGCTGCCAGGGGTTTGGGTCCCACTGAGATATCGTAACCTGTTCGATTGAGAGACATGACAATACAATACGTGCCCAAGTCGTAAAGGACCGTCAACGGCCCAAGAACTCCTGGAGAAAGTTCTTGCAACCCACTCGATCTCCGCACCCCAATCGCCGTACTGGCTGCAGCGATTCGGACTAGACTTCGACGCTAGATCCTTGCCGAAAATGTATCGGCGTAAGGCATGGATTGGATCTCGTACTAAATATCAACAACCACCACCAAGTCAGAGAAAAGTGGGATGAGCCCTTTAGCCCATTTCGCCCTTTGAACAGTAATAAGAGCGCAGCTGAGACATAGAAAGAAAGCGAAAGCCCGCTGAGACCAGCGCTCATAGGAATGGCGACAGGGCTAGATTGAGAAGCCTCCATTGTGCTGATTTAACCAATTTCGTGAGGGAGTCGAGATTTAGTGAATGTGTGATCCGAATATATCGACAACGTTGATCCTCCGAATACCGAGTAAAAGAATAACCTCAAGGCGTCTTCTTCTCGGTGTGGAAGTAAGCTGGAAGATACAGCGCTTACTGCCCAGCCAACGGAGCGCACCACGCACCGGCTTGGAACTCGTTTTGCTCCCAGCAAAGGCGATCGTAGTTGCCTGTCCATTGCTCTGCTGCCATTGGGCCGTGGACTTCGACCATGGCGCGTTGGATGTGCGCAACGTGTTGGGCTTCGGTGAAGGATCCGACGCTGCGGGCTGTGACGGAGGAGATGTAGGAGGCGAGGATGACACCTGGACCGGTACCGTTGAGGTTGTAAGAAGGGTAACAGATATTTGCTACGCGAGGAATATCGGTTGAGCCGCAACCGCCGAAAATGGCTTCCTTGCCCGGGGTATAGTTATCCTTCCCCAGAAGCGAGTTTTGTAGTGAAGGGCGACTTTGCATGCCGCTTGGTAGTTGAGGTTTTCAATAGCGCGAGTGAGAAGGTTCGTGTAGGATGGGAGGCGCCAGAGTCGGGTGCGTGAAAATGGTACGGCAGAAATAACGTAGTCAAATTCTACTGTTGAGGCTGTTTCTGTAAATGGATCTTCGGTGGGCCTGTAAGAGACGGTGACTTTGTCGGTTGCAGAGTTGTATGAGATTGCTTGAACGGATGAATTGAAAAGTGTGCGGTTGCTGACCAATGGCATGAAAGCCAATGGAAGCTTAGACAAGCCCTGATCAATGGTCCTTCAATATGTAGCAGAGAAATAAGGAATGTCATAGTACCAAAAATCGTAGTCGTCCCCGAGAGAATCGACTTGGTCTGTTATATTTGCGTCCACACCCAGCCGGTAGCGGAGATATCTACTCTCTGAAAAATCGAGAATTCCCGCTTCAACGGCTGCCTTGTGAGCCGTGAAGACATTGGTTGCAACGGCCTTAATTTTCTCAGGAGTGAGATCAAGCCAGTTACCGTAAGTATCAGACGCCTCGGAAACAGCTGTGGCATTGGAATATGTCAATGTAGCATTGTTGGCAAGTGTAGGGTCAGCGGTTAGATCGGCTGTGCTTGGAACGGTCCCATCTGGAAGACGGAAAGAAGTCGTTGCTGGAGCATTCGGGCTGCTTTGGATCCAGCTAAACTGCCTAAGTACTTGCCCATGAAATCGATTTTCTCTTAGAGATTCCAAACTTACTGAATAGAATTCACCATCAATGCAGAGTCGTTCCCGTTTAAGTTATTAATAGCACCAACGAGTTGAAATACCATCTTGTGGTCACTGATATCGAATGTCTCGTTTGTATTCGAGTATGTAATACTGACGGGGAATCTCATAGGGCCCATCCTAGATTTCTGGGTCAGTCTCTTAGTTTCAAAGACCATATACAGCCTGATCAGTAAATAAAGAACAAGAAAGTCGCTTACTCCTGGTATTGGTATTGGTCTGGTTTAGTGCCATTGAGATACGAGGTATGAACACGTCCACCGACACGGGTTAATGCCTCGACGATTTGCCAGTCATGAAATCCTACAGAATTGAGTAGGAAACTGCTCTTGGTTAACCTCCCCTTCAATTAATTAAATGCATGTTGCGACATTCAAATGGTTTTCAACATGACGGGTATTCCCACAGACAACCTGTGTCCAAATCAAGAAGGGGTGAAAATATACTACTGACCGAACTCATCAAACCACTCATCCCACTACCCAAAATGCCAATTTTCTTCTGCTTGGCTGCCGCAACAAATACCTCATCAGGCTCTTCTCTTTTAAATACTCAACACCACCAAGCCACGGCCCCTCGGCATCAGCAATCTAAACATCATGTTAGCTTTTGAGAAGGTGGTGCACGGTTACCACGGCCTTGATGTTTGCTAAAACGGAGACTTTTCTTACATTAGCGAGTACCACACGGTCTCGTTTTCTCAGATTGCCTCTTCTAGTATTTCTGGCTTTAATCTCCAGTGGCTCAGAAACGCCAAGTAACTCAAGCCCGGAATAAGCATTCAAACAGCCACCGGACGGAGCATCAGCAGGCACAAGCCACACAAAACGCTCCGGTCGCTGAAATGCATGCTCACTGTGACGCCGAGCAAGAGGATGAGATCCAACAGTCGTTCGTCCGATTAGATGATGGTGAGCATCTGGAGATGTGCTTGGTAGAGACTCGCAGGAGCCATAGTGAAGAGAGAGAGCGTGTTACGACTGAGGATATATGGAAGTAAAGTTGGGTTGCTAAAAGAGTGTGAATTGCTAGTCTAGTCTGCAGAACAGCTTTTGGTGGGAGCTGTGTCCCTTATATATAGGCTTCCGGTGCCCACATGCTACCGAGATTCCTGCTCATCTTCCTACGCATAAACTACAGTAATAGCATATGCCTTGGCCCATATGATCAATGGCACCGTAGGATCTAAAGGCATAATCATCATAGCCACTTAGAATCCTTCAGGAGACGACCTCTGAGCACGTGACCAGGAATCGCTTCCTCAACAGAGCGCCTGAGACTGGAAGGTTATACGTGATATGAATGTTGGCAATGCCACCCTCTTCAGCCTTGAAGGGACCTCTGAAGCTAAGGGGTTCATGGCGAGGAATTAAGGGAGTGACGCTTTCTAGAGCCGCAAAGGCTAGAGCTGTAAATTCCGGGCGCACTATGGTGTGATAGCTGACAAGTCTGGAAGAAAAATAAGGGAAGAAAGGCACTGGATGAGAATGGTAATCAAGCAGGATGTCTCTAGTCTTATACTTCAACTCATTCAAGAGGGACTTGTTCCCTACTCACTCCTCCCACCATTGAATTGAGTCTTGCTAAAAGCATTTGCGTCGCCGCGTAAGCAAGTAAAATAATAGTCTTCGCATTTGCTCCGTATCGGTGCCCCAGGGCTCCTTGGCAACAATCTCCCCATTTTCAGTTGTGGAATAAGAGCAATGAGATGGTGTTCGGACTACCAAGCATGTCCGAAAAGTCAGACTGACAGTCAAAACAGGAAAAGGGCGCGTAAAAAAATTGACATACGTGCTCGACAGCATCCAGATTTCCTATTTTGTACTCGACCCTTGTCGAAAGCCGCGCAAAGCACAGCATTAAGGTTACCGGAAGCGAAGGATGCTGCAGAATTTGGGCTCCTTCCAGATTTGCCCCGCTATTAAGCTTTCAAGAGGCGGTATTATCACGATCTCCAGGGGTAGATGTGCACGACAGGACTCTATCACCTGATCGTATAGTCGTTCATTACGAGATTGGTCATAGGAGGCCGCCCAACGCCCTTGGCCGCGGCGTTTCACCGGGACTCGGGGCCTGCAAAGAACCGGACGTTGGAAAACCCCGCGAACCTCGCCAAGATGGAAATAATCCACATAAAAAACTTAAATATAGTTGGGGGATTTTCTTCTATCTTTTATCTTGCAAGAATGGGGTTGATGTGGTCTTGGCCACTCGGCAAAATATCAAGACTGAACGGACTATTCCGATGAGAACACGCATGAAAGGATTGACACGGCGAGATCAAAGGGCGCCAGCGATTGGAAAGCAGATGTCTGCCTTAAGTCATCCATTTTCGAGCGGCTTCGCTTTAAATAAGCCAGACGAAAAAAACATTTTTGTCGAAGTTGGAGACCTTGCAATCCAAAAGTTGTTGATACCTCGAATAAAATTCTTTCCTCGACGGGCACCCCACCGCAAAAATGCCCTCAAGATGAAGAAATTCTGGCTGAACCTCAAGTCCACTCTTCAACCGGTGTTCCCATCAGCATTCGTTCTTTTACCCACTGCTGGCATAGCTCAATCGGATCCTCTGAGTTAAGATGTTCGAACGAAAGATCAATCCGTCTTATGTGCACCAACTTCTCATGCTCCCCCGCATCTGACCGCAGTGAAGTCTGACGACCTCCTTCGATATCAACGATCACAAGTTGTAGTCGCCTTCCTTCTCCAACGCAATGCTGTCGCCAAGTATCTTCGAAATCTATTTCGTCCAGTCCATCTGCCCGTGTCAACACCACCGTGTGTAATTTCTCAAGTTTCCCCAGGTACGGCCAGAAAAGCTCCTCCGAAACATCTACGTTGTATAACGCGAGGACCTTCAAGTCCTTCCATCGATTCCACATGGGAGGTTCCTTCGAGGGAGAGGAAGGTGACACAAGCGTGTCCAAGTATAGCTCGTCCTGGGTGCTGCAAAAAACCTCCAAGTTGTTAATCCATCCAAAGGCCTGGCGGAGCACGGGGCGAACGAGTTGGACATCCTCATCAGGATAGAGGCTTCGAAGAGGAATATCAATCACGAGCCGCTTGATCGATTGAGAAACCGCCTCTAAGAGAAGGCTAATATCATATGCAATAGATTTGTTAGTAATATCGTAGGTGGGGTACGGCTCGAGGTACAGAGCAGGAGTCGTTATGAAATCGAAGCCAGATGAAGTCATAGCGAAATAAAATTCGTGAAGCTGATCAGCCGATTTGAGATAAACACAGTGATGGCGGAGAAGACGTTGGGCAACCGGGCGAATGAGCTTGCAGGTGAGAACCAGGGAGCAGAGTGTTCTCGTAACGATATGCGACCGAGAAAGAGCAACTGCAGCGGTAACGGCAGGTGTGATAAGACTGTCAACGACCTGCAGGATGATCTCAGGTGGAAGTACAGGCTTTCTTGTCGAGGAAGCCATCGTAAATGTCTAGATTGACTTGGAAATCGAGTCGACTATCGACTGTAGTGGTGTTGCAAATTTGAAGCTTTTGATGACGAAACTTCGGGCGCTGCCAGGCCCGTGCGACAGCTCGCCAAGACCGAAGCTTACCTCCTAATAAAATAAATAATAACTCTAAATAAGAAATATTCCTAAAGATATACAGTAAAGAAGTTAAAATATTATCTCCCTCCCTAGATAGAAAATCTTAAAATTATATAAAGTTATTAAGTTATTAAGTTATTTTATTTCAGCTAGATCGAAGGGCAAAGTGCTAGGGCCAAAAGCTCGAAATGGTCCCGAGGCAAATTCTCCCTATGACCTGCCGTAGGGGCTCGAGTAATAAGAGTATCTTTACTACTATGTTTACCTGCTGCGAAATTTTTAAAAAATAGTAGCCTGCTATCATTACTACTTTTGGTAAAATTATTAAACCGGTAATCTGCTAATCACCTTCGCCTAATCTCCCGACTCAGGTTGCTCAGTTATATTACTATTCTCTTTCTGCCTAACCAATCATGCCCCATTTATCCTTCGGTTCTGTCGTGCGAAAATTGTTAACTTTGCACGGCCATATACAGGGAGACTAAGTCAGTTCCAGGGGAGCCCGAACAGGTCCCCCTGAAAATACATATGTATTATTTGGTCCAGCAATGGCCAAGACTTAACAAGGCGAATCATTGTTTGAGAGCATTGTAGACATGAGCCGTATATCTCACCTAGGCATTACCGAGACTGACACCTGCATGCTACAGGTCAAAGATAGTGCGGAATCTTGAAAGATCAAATTGATATTATCAGTTTCAAAGCTCATGCGACTATTTGTCATACAAAAAAAAAAAGTCTGAGACCTATCATACGGCACAGTGATTACGGGATCCTTGGAGTTAAATGTTGAATTCGCTAAAGGTATGGGATCTCGTGAGATGATACGAATACTCTTTTACCTATATAATCTAAGACGAAAATTAACCTCACCAAAATCCCTTCTTATATTTGGACCCGAGTAATCGTTGCTCTAACTGAAGTCGTGGGTAAGCAGCCCTGGGTAGCCCTAAGAATCCCTGAGCACCCCCTGGCTCAGCATAGAGCACCTATGATAAGAATCCGTTTTGGGCTACCTAGGGTCCTCTTTGGCTCTTTCATGGCTGATTATACTTCTCTAGGCATATCGGTAAAGCTATTAACTTCTCCTCCAAGGAGTTTAATATCGGCATTAGCATGCTTGACGGCGAGGGAGTACTGGACACAAAGTGAGGCGACTGGCTAGCTAAGCGAAATAGCTTTTTCGACACTTAGCCAAGGAATTTCATATATCCGACTAGAACGTCCCGGCATATGATTTCAAAAATTTTAATATGGATGGCCCAAAATTCGTCATGGGTTTTCGGCTTACGGCAATTTTGCCCCTGCATTTCTCTAGGGTAAAAGCCCTCCTGATTAACCTAACATCCGCTTTCACTAGGAGCTACTATCCTTAGGTATCGTGCATGCTCTGCTGGGATGGATCTCCCGACTTTATAAATTAGCCATAAGAGATGGATCCGGAGAAATGGCAGTAGTAGTCATTTAAAATGTACCACGCGACTGACCATGGGATGACCAGCCGAATTGAAATACTTATCTGCCTTGGAGCCCGCCTTCCAAAACTCCAGTGTTACTATACGACTCCATAAACATCTTGGTTCATACTGCACAAGCTTGTTTTTACTTGCTGAATATTGACGGTTCATCGATAATATGCAGCTCTTGACAACATTTGCGACCTTTGTCGCTCTTGGCACGCTTGGCAGCTGCCAATCCATAACGAAAGTCAGCGGTTTCAAAGATGGGCCTACAAGTCTAGGAATGTATGTGTATGTGCCAAAGAAACTTACGGCTCCGGCACCTATCATCGTGGCAATACATCACTGTCAAGGATCAGCGCAGGCGTACTCTACTGAGTCTCATTACATGCCACTAGCTGATTCGCACGGCTTCATCTTGATCTATCCCAACTCAAGATCTAGTGGTGGCTGCTTTGATGTTGCGTCGACAGCTTGTAAGTCTCCTCGTCTTGTTTGCCCAGTATTAATATTATGGCCTCGCTGGGAAACTTGCTAATGTGTCTCATACAGCTTTGTCCCACAACGGTGGCGGCGACAGCCAAACTATCGCAAATATGGTCAAATACGCAGTAGCAAACTACGGCGGAGATGCAAACAGGACATTTGTTACTGGAACTAGCTCTGGTGCCATGATGACGAACGTGATGGTTGGGGCCTACCCCGACGTTTTCAAGGCAGGATCTGCCTATTCTGGTGTGCCAGACGGATGCTTTTTTGTTTCAGGCGCAACTGCCACTCAGGATCCACCTGGGTGGAGCAACGCATGCGCAAATGGACAGGTTACTAAGACCGCAGAGGAATGGGGCAACCTGGTGCGGTCATACTACCCTGACTACACAGGACCTCGACCCAGAATGCAAATGTGAGGAACCTCTCTTTCCATGATGCTCTGGAACCATTCGATCTGACAATGCACGATATAGTTGGCACGGAACATCTGATAATACACTTCATTATCCAAATTGTATGTTCTAAGCTCATCTGAAGCGTGCCACAGGGTACTAATTTTGTGTATAGATCAAGAGATGATGAAGCAATGGTCCAATGTCCTCAAACTTACAACATCGAAGAATACAGCCAACACACCTCAAAGCGGATACACCCAGACCATTTATGGAGATGGTACAGCAGCGACGGCGGAGCTTGTTGGATACAGTGCACAAGGCGTTGGTCATACTGTCCCAGTACATGAGTCGATGGATCTCGCATTTTTTGGCATAGCCTAGTAAGAGCAAACACTGCGTGAGGCTTGGAAGAGTAGAGACCAAAAAGATAGGACAAGTATAGGATGAATGAAAGTTGATTGGATTTGGTGACTGAAAGGTTTTTAACATGCAACGTGACAAATATAATACTACCTCTGGCCAGGGTCGTTTTCTGCATCAAATATCAAGATAATCTCTGTGCAACACTGCTGAGCGAACTCATTTATATGGAATTCCTATTTCTCTTGTATAAACGAACTCTACACGACACATCGGTATACTCGGGACTCAGGGCTCAGCTTAAGTTAAAACAGCGACTGCTCAGGTCCAAAGACGGAAATATATTTCAGTGAGGTCAAGATCCGTCATAGATTGTAACGGCAGTTGGCGAGAAGGAAAATATCTTCATTGGCACTTTGCAAAGGCCCGCTAATTATCACAAGCTTAAGGTCCACAACTCACTAGTGAGAAGGGAATTGGACCGGAAATCCACGATTCTTTAGTCTACGAATTAGAGGTAGGTCCGCCGAATATATGGCTTAGTTGGGATTAACGTTAGGTTTTTCATGATCCTTAAAGACTCTTTAATAAAGGGTGAGAGAGGGGATTATGCGTATTTGTTGCGTGTGGTCTTCCAGAATGAGTTACCAGCTGCAAATGTGGTATTTCACTAATTACAGGTGACAAGTATCATTCATATCAGTAGTCTGTAACGTCTCACTTTGAAAACAGGTGTATAGATTATCAGATTTTTGAGCACTTTTAAGCTTGAGCTGGTAAATTAAGCGAACCCCTTTCAATCGGTTACCCCTTTATATCCCGCTTACATTTCTGCACGAGCCCTCAGCTGCCCATAGCTCCATTCCAACATCAACCCCGCACTATTTCAACCTTCTCCCTTTCTCCCTTCAAACAATTTCTGATCAACCATCCACAAAATGGAGACCGCAGACTCCCAACCATTTCTCCCCCCTGAGTTACTTCTGCATGTTATCCAATGTCTCGTTCCACCCTCCGCACATTCCGCGATCGCTCTACCCGCAGCCCATCCCACGACCAAGGCCTTGCTCTGCCTCACCCTTACTTCGTGTCTTACAAACACTCTCGCTCGTCGCCTCCTCTACGAATACTGCCTATATCTCGATACCACCGAACGTGTGAAGGCATTCGACCGAACAATTCAAAGCTTGGCCAGCAAGCCGAATCCTACGAACTACAACATCACCTCCCTCTACATCTCGCTCTCCGCCCCGAATAATTCTAATGGCAATAAAATACCCTCCATCGCCTTGGTCGCCCGCGTCCTCGATTCCCTCCATCAAACCCTCAAACACCTCCTTCTAGACTTCCCAATACGTATTTTCTTCCATCCAAACATGGACGGTATGTCGGTGGACCCGGACGGATATCTCGGTCCTATACGCAAAGCTTTCCATAAGCTTAACTCCCTTGAAACCTACTGTTTTCTGTATGAAGCGTTCATCAGTCTGTTTTATCCGGAGATTGTGGACTTTGACGATGTCAATTTGGATACAGCAAGCATTGCCGCAAGAATTACCACGAATACTTCAACTCCATGGCCAGATCTGAAGGTGTTAGCGCTATACAATCCATATTTTGGGGAAACTTCAACAATCCTCAGAGAGATTAGCAAACTACAGAGCCTTGAAACATTGATTGTAGCTCGGCCAGATGGCTTAGAACGAATAAATATCGAGGACGTCTGGCGAGCGGGCTGTGGGAATAAGAAACGAGAGTTGAATATCGTGATTGTGAACACCGAAAAATGGCATCGTATTGATGCTAGGGAATATCAAAAGGAAGGAAACTGGGTTCGCATAAGAGTGCTTAATGTTCCGACAAGTTATTATGGAGATGAGGATGAGAATGAGTTGTGCGTGTCATGGGTTAGAAGGAAAATGCTTCGTGGTGAGCCACCCAAGGAGTGGTCGTAAGGGATGGCAACAAATGATTGAGGCATTCACGACGGGAAATGTATCATTAATGATTGATGCGATAAGGTGGGCTCTGGAACATTGTGAGTTATGGTACATTTGAAATATTGAAATAGGGGCTAAACTCCATCATTTACCACAGTGACCAATATCATGCTCGCAGAAAATTGACATCATTATTATCATAAGAGTGTGCTCTCATATCTCTGAGCTCTAATATATACTCTCACCGGGTCTTCCGTCTCCTTTGCAACTTTCTCCGCATAACGCAATTCCCTTTCTCACACGTTCAAGCAGCTTCTCAACCTCATCCTCGGAAAAGCTTTTTTCCTTTCCACATTCAACCTTGCATCCTTTCTCCTCAACAATCGCAACAGAAACAGTCTCGAAAATTTTCTAGACCTCTGCATACCTTTCCTGTTCAGTAAGCATTTCTGCAAGCGCGAGCTGGCACAAAGCTAAAGTTAAAAGCATTTCCTCTTCGCCCTTGATTTTTTCAATTTCCAGGCGCAAGATCTTTTCCGCTGTTTCAGCCCTCCCCAATGCAGCAAGCTCTTTTGCTAATCCTGTAATAACGTCGGCAATACCAATAAAATGAATGTCATCCTTCAAATTTAACACTTCATCTGCAATCTGTTCGTATCTTTCGATGGCTTCTTCATTCTTTCCCAAATTCCGAAGGATACTGCCAAAATCCAGGCTTGTTCTCAAGGTTTTTTCATCTACGGTTTCCTCGCCTGCTGCTTTGAACAATTGGCGATACTGCTCTTCCGCCTTCCCATACTTTTCTCTCCCCTTCAAGATAAAAGCGAGAAGGCCAATGGTTTTCAAACTAGTTGGATTTGTTTCTCTCAGGTGATCTAATTGCATAGAGAAGGTATCCTCACTTCTTGGATTCTCTCTCTTATGGCAAGGATCTCTTGCCACAGTTTTTCGGCTTCCGCATACTTTTGCTGCACGTCCAGGTTGAGAGCGAGTTCGTGCAACGAGGAAAGAGTGTCGAGATGTTCGTTCCCGAGCTAAGTCTACATTATACTAACGACCGCTCACCAGTGTTTCTCTGCTTCCTCATGTCGCCCCAGTCTATTCAAACAAAAAGCAATATTCCGCAATACGCTGAGGTTCACTTGATAATCAAGTCCATTATCTTTATTTTTTTGAGTTCGGGTGACGATGGTTTCCTATCCCTGCATGGATTCCTCAATGTCGCCGTTGCAATAAAAACAAGCAGAAAGGTTTTGCAGATGGGTGAGGGTAGTAGAATCCTCTTTTCCGGTTGCTTTCTCTTGTAGCTCTACTAGTTCTTTCCACCTCGGAATGGCTTCGTTGTATCTTTCCTACTTGTGGAGTACCAAGGCCAGTCGTTGCAATATATCCATAGTTTGGGAGTGAGATTTTCCAAACTTTTCTTCTCTCTGCGTAAGTATCTCTCGCCATAATGGCTCTGACTCGTCATATTTCATCTGCGCCTCGATGGTATCAACAAGATACCCCAAAGGAGCCAATGTATCTTCATGCTGCGCTCCAAGAGACTTGGGTTTGCGGCTTAACAATTCGTGCCATAGGGCTTCTGACTCTTCGTATTTTTGCTGATTGTCGAGTTGATACGCAAGCCAAAATAGGCTGTCTAATATGGCTGGTTCGGTTTCGCCAATCGTTGCCTCCCGTCCTGCTAATTCTTTGCGGAACCACGCCTCCACTTCCTCATGCTTCTCCAGGCTGTCACATATTTGCCTAAGTAGATTGTAACT